>VONZ01000404.1:0-75000 GCA_012976165.1 Labeo catla | reverse complement strand
CACGAGTACAGTTCATGCCAACGGCCCGTAATATAACTGCATATTCAGCAAGAACTCACATGTTAAACATAGTCCGCTAGCTTGATATAGAATATAATAACAGCAATATACATGAGCGGGAGGTTTAGGAGGACAGTTTTTTAGAGGAATTCGTTTGCTCCTTCTAGATACTGAATATTTTCGGATGAAAGCATGATCTAAACAGGTACAACACTTGTTTACATGCACAGTTGCTATCTCAATAATGGATTCAATCAAATGTAATCTTACAGCGCTGCTTCTGTATCCAATTTCAAATGAGCAGAAATCAGTAGGAAATGCAGCGATCCGTAGATGAAATAACTGACAAACATGAACTATTATTTTCATCCTTTACAAACAAAATTTGCATTGAAAAAAGCAGATGATACTTTTTCAATGCTGACAACCACCGAATAAGCTGGATAGGAATGTGGTAGGAAAATAGTTTGCACACTAGTGGTCCAATAAGCCTCAGAACTTCTCTTCTAGTACTTTTTGTTGTTTTATTTTATTGTAATATGTGTTATGTGATATTTCAAAACATAACATACATCCACTCCGCTCACATATTCTGGTTCAGAACAAACAAGGGACTCATGAACAACCATCACAAAACAAAACAAAAAAAAACAGTCGTAGATCATCCAGGTAAATCACATGCAGTATTAAGAACCAAGGGTTCCCAAACTTTTGAAGGGGGGTATTTTAATAATCTCAGCTTTTTTTGGTCTTGTAGACTATATGTAAACATCGTTTATGTAAAATATCTTACTAAGGACAGTACTAAGTAAAAAATAACATGCATTTTGTATAATCTCTCTTATTTTGTTAAAATTATTTACTATTCATTCAGCTTTCAGATGATGTATAAATCTCAGTTTAAACAAAGTGACCCTTATGACTGGTTTTGTGGTCCAGGGTCACAATTATCGAAATCGACTGATATGAAATTTATTGTGATCATTTTTTGACCATATCGCCCAGCCCTAGTTTTTCTTTACATTAAAATTACATAAATCCTTAAAGAGAATCCTTTCAAAAACTGTCCAGCAACACAGCGAGATGTAAAACAGGTCACAAGCACTTCTTTGCTCTGTCCTACATAATTATTGTCATGATTCTTCATGAGGAATCTTTTGTACTGTATGTTTGACTATTGCATAGAAGCAGAAAGACATTTGTGTGCACCTCAACAGAAAGATCTATTATCTTTGACAAACCTGAATGAAAACACTGGATTCCAGTATATGAATGAACAAGAACCAGTTCTGAATTCCCAACCCTAGTTATATGGCATCCATAAGTGGGCAGCAAAAAGCCTTGCACTGTGGTCATTCAAGGAACTTGTCAGGGGTTTCAAAATCAAGGGCATGCGTGCACGGCCGCAGCTAAATTCAGAACAGCTTACCGTTACTCCTCTGCCCTTGCGTGCCGATTTCGGCAAGTTAGGAAGAAATGCTACTGAATTATTGAGATCTTTTCCCCTGTGCTCTCCACAGGACATCCCTGCCAGCGAAATCTTGGTGAGGTGAATGGGGAGAACAGCATATGAGGAGAGACAGGAATTCAGCCCGTTCTCTAAAGAGCAGAATGGTAAACACTAATAAAGAGGCATGACTAAAACATGCACAAAGTCTTAACAATCGCCTCAGAACTTGGCACGGTACTGCCGTTCTGTTTTTTACTGCATAAGTAAAACGCCTGCTTTTTAAAGCCAGCCCTCTTGAACGCAATATTTCGACTTTACAGGCCTCTAACTCGGTGAAAACTTGGAATCAGTAACAGCTGTTTTTCGATCTTGAAATAAAGCTAAAACGCAGAGTTGGGTCACAAAGCTTGTTAAGATAGACTAACAAAGCAGGGAGTTTACCAACAACCACATAAACTTTCATAAATGTGGAGCTTGAGTGCAAAGCACAACATTTTTGGTCACTGTGACACTTACGCCAAAAACAATGTGGTGAAACTAAAGTTCACCAGGTCAGGACAAGTTGCTGAATACGTTTATATGTAAACCAGGGTGTTCATATGTTAATGTACCTTGTTATTTTCCATAAACCGTCTGGATGGACAGTCACGCACTTTGTTTTACAACCTTGCTATCTATGAAAGCGGCATTTTAAGACCACTTGAAACACTACAGCTCTGACACACAATGTTGACTATAGATACTCAGTTGATACTGTTGCATTATGAGGGATCAATACAGCAAAGCACATGGCCTGAGAGATACAGCGCGCTGGGAGCTCCACAGCCCTGTAGCGAGGGCATTTCAGGTCAGATGACAAACAAATGAGGGTGGTGACACAACTGATATGGTAGGAGGGCCTTTAAAATAGTAAAAAAAAGGATAGAAAAGAACAATAATTGTGCTATTACTAACACACTGCACAAATAAAAGCCAGTGCCAATAATACTGCATATTTCTTTTCCTAAAAATAGGGCCCTATGATTTCCACGATGCAGAAAATGCAGACAGAATCACAGAATCGAGTCATAAAAATGGAATGTCACGGAATTTGTTCAATTTTGGACGCATAAATCAAAAGTAGGTCAGTACACTTACAGGAAAATGTGATATGGACTAGTGTCTGTCTATATTAACTCCCCAAAATACTATTTAAATATGCAGCATGTTCTGCGTGTCTCTGTGTGAAAGAATGGAGCAGACGCACGGTTTCATTTACTACACAAATACTGAAGCACACGTGACGTTCCCAGTGTTTTTAGCCTCTGCCGCCTCAATATATGAGTACTTGAACACATGAATATAATCTCTAGAATTGCTCTGATAGATACTTCAGGGGCATCTTACAATTTCATTAGAGAAAACTATCATCATATCATATACAAACAGAAACTTAAAGGTCTTTACAGTAACCTGTCACAATAAAAGTTCAGTTTAACTTGAAGAAACTATGACAGAAATATTACTTAATATAATGATAGTACTACTAATACTAATAAAATTATTTAAACTTTTTTTTTTTAAAGAATATTTACCAGAACATTTTTTGCCAGAATATATTTACCTGAAAAATGTAAATATACAACAGTATTTCTGAAAAAAAAAATAAATAAATAAAAATTATAGACAGTCTTGATTATTAAAAATTAAATGAAACCAATAAATGAAATCCAGAAAACACACAGAACGTGGTATTAAAAAAAAAAAAAAAAAAAAAAAACTGAATTTGAGAAAAAAAAAAAAAAAAAAAAAAAAAAGCGTCTTAAAAATGTATTCTTGTTAATCTTTTAATAAATTGCTGTTAAATTGTTTGTTTCATGATTTCAATTAATTACACTTGCTTATTGATTAGAGCTGCAAAATGATTAGTTGCAATTAATTGATTCAAAATAACTGTTTTCATACTATGTGTGTACCGTGTATATGTATATATTTTAAAAAATATTTGTATATATTGTATGTATTTGTATGTAATGTAATTGTGCATGTATGTATGTATGTGTGTGTATTTATATATACATAAATATACACAGTACACACACAGTATGCAAACAAACTTTTATTTTGAATCGATTAATCACGACTAATCATTTTTCAGCTCTATTTTTGATTAAGATTTTTTTATGTAACCATTAAAACAGAGTCAAAATAAATAAAAACAAAACTAAACAAAAATGGAAAAAATAAAACGAAAATTGGGGGAAAAAACAAGACTGTTTCATAGGACCCTATAAAAAATTCATAGTTAATCAATCATGTTACTGTCATTTAGTCCACTGAAAATTTGACTGTTTTTTTTCTTAATATATACATGTATGTGTGTGTGTGTATTTACATAATAAATATACACAGTACAAACACATATTTAATATGCAAACAAACTTATTTTGAATTGATTAAATTGAGACTAATCATTTTGCAGCTCTATTTTGGATTAATTTATGTAGGGCCCTACTAAAAAAAAAAAATCATAGTTTATCAATTGTGTTACTGACATTTTGTCCACTGAAAGTTTGACCAATTTTTTTTCAAAGTTCTGTCATACACACTTAAGATACTAAATAGTTATATATGAGAAACTTATAAAACTTTGCAGAGCCTTTCTAGTGTGCAAGTTTCTCACAAATAAAGTTTTTGAAAGAGATAAGGAATGAGATTTTTGTTCAATGAAAATTTATTGAAAGATTTTAATTTTTAAAGTAAAGCATCAATACAGAGATGAGAAATGGATGAAAATCTAGCCCAAAGTGACTGATTAAAATTTCAACATATCTTCTTAACAGACATCTTATTGCTTTCATCAAAATATTAAAGATGTTTAGTATGAATATGCACCAAATTATATAAATAGTTTCAGAATGTAATTTTAACATGACTGAAACTAAACTGCAATTCACACAAAAGAAATACCTTGTGTACATTAAAGTAAAATAAATCAGTTCAGTTTTTCCTACTGCCTCATTTAAAGGAGATCTCCACTTCCAGAACAACAATTTATAAATAATGTACTCACCCCCAAGTCATCCAAGATGTTCATGTCTTTCTGTCTTCAGTCGTAAAGAAATTATGGTTTTTGAGCAAAACATTTCAGGATTTTTCTTCATATAATGGACTTCAATTGTGCCCCCGATTTTGATCTTCCAAAATGTAGTTTAAATGCGGCTTCAAAAGGCTCTAAACGATCCCAGCCGAAGAAGAAGGGTCTTAACTAGCGAAACAATCAGTCATTTTTATTTTTTTTGAAAAATAAAAATTTGTATACTTTTTAAGCACAAAAGGTCGTGTAGCACAAGCTCTGGAATGCACGTTCTTGAATGATTCGTTCATTTTGAATGGATCTTTAATGTGACTCAGGAAGAACGAGTCGTCTCGGGGAGTGATTTGTTCAGTCGTGTATGCGCAACATCCTATTAGGTTCTGTACTGGAATTAGTTCACCTGTTTCGAGTCTTCTGGTTTTTAGAGTCGTTCGTTCATCTTATGGGGCTGTCACGTGATGAACGAACGACTCAAACCCGAAAACTTGTCGGATAAGAAGTGAGGTGAGCTAATCATAGACTAAAGACCCAGGTAAACAATGAATTAACCTTTTCTGTTTCTTATAGCATTACAGTTTTGTCTTGTTTGTAGTGTGATCAACGTTTGTGTAAGCAGTAGATGTGTTAGGGAAATTACACGTAACATTTTCATTATATTTTACTAAAATTAACAAAATGATTCGTTCATCGAGTCGGTAAAATGATCCGAACTTTCCATCACTACTACGAATCACGTCTAAGTTCATCGTCTGTGTACTCCGGCTAAAAAAAGTTGGAGAATGGTGAAAAACTCCATCTTATTTTCTCCTACAACTTCAGAATTGTCTGACATCGTTGTAGCTTTTTGTTTGTAAACAGCGTTTGACTTACTTGCACTTTCTTAGTCTTTGCACGTTCGCTTTGTAAACACTGGGTCTGTAGTTCCGCGTGACCTTTCAACGTGATTCAATAGTACGTAGCGTCGTGAACACACATCCCAGAGCCTGTGCTACACAAGCTTTTGTGCTTAAAAAGTATACACATTTTTATTTTTCGAAAAAAATGCCAGATCTTTTCGCTAGATTAGACCCTTTTTCCTCGGCTGGGATCGTTTAGAGCCTTTTGAAGCTCCATTTAAACTACATTTTGGAAGTTCAAAATCAGGGGATTTGAAATTGAATTGAAAATGTTTTCCCTCAAAAACCATAATTTCTTTACGACTGAAGACAGAAAGACATGAACATCTTGGATGACAAGGGGGCGAGTAAATTATTTGTAAATTGTTGTTCTGGAAGTGGACTTCTCCTTTAAGTGCCTCTGACTGCTTATTATGATCTGAGTTTTTACAACTTTAATTGTACTACAATTTCCTACATTATTTCCTGTATAGATACATTAGGATCTGTACAAACGCAATAAGAGAGGGGAAATAGGAAAGTATCGTAATATACTGTACATACAGGACACAACACGTTCCACTGAGGTTAGATCTGAGAGACAAAAACATCTAACCACTAAAACACCACATAACCAAAAACCACCAAAAATGAAACCTTTCAACTGCCACAGAAAAAAAAAACAAAAAAAAAAAAAACATCTGCATGTGCTCTTCCGAAAGGTTGTGCAGAACCCCTAGCATGTCCAGGACAAGACTAAAATGACATAAAAGCGACATAACATGAAAAAGGAGGTGGTGGGGGGGCGTATGTGTGTGGCAAAGAATGACAGAAGGCACTGTGAATGCCGAGCCTGGTCATGTGGCTCTCATTTGGGGCCACGTTTCTTAAGTGCTGCAGGCATTAGTGGGTTTTGTTCCCTGCACCCGTTTGTTACCCCCTTTCATTAGGCTCCGTACCAGCCTCTCACTGATACAGAGCCCACCCTGCGCTCCACGCTTCGAATGACCACTGCGCCCCTTCCCCGGTGTTTATTTTATTTTTATTCTCTTTAGTAGTTTAATAGAAGGCATATTTAATCTGGCACAAATGCAAACGCGCCTGTGAGGGACGGAAGTACAACTTGTTCGATGCGTCGTGCTGGTGTGTCAATCATTTTACAGATGAAACTGGAATATTTTGTCCACTGAAAATTTGTAGATAGTCATTTTAATTGTTGTACAAAATTCAAATGTTTAAGCCATTGAAGATGTTGCGTTCGCCTCGCTTTGTGTGGTTGACGTCGCAATGGTGAAGTCCTGCTGTTTGGTCTCATGCCCTTCCATGACTTGAATGGCAGGCATCTAATCCCATGCAGCTGCCTATGCGTGTATGAGTGTGTGTGTGTGTGTGTGTGTGTTTGGACATGTTCTAGAGAGCCAGAGTGTCTAATTGAAACTCATTATTAATGAGGACAACTGGTCCACAGAGGGGGAGAGTGAAAGAGAGGAGTGAAAACAGGAACAGAGCAAATGTGGACTCCTTACTTCACATCCACAATTTCACATTTTCCAACTGTAAAAAAGACAATAACAGCATTTACGAGGTAGTAACAGTCGCGGCGGAGTTAGAGATTCCAAGCGCTTGCCATACACAACAACCGACGGCCGACACAGTGGTCACAAGTCTGTGTGTCGACCACAGCCCAATGGGGTGGGGACAATTTTCCTTTGTGTGAGACTGTGTGAATGAGAGTGTGTGTGTATATATGAGAACCAAAGAAAGAGAAAGACAGAAAGCAAAGGAAAAGGGGGTGGACGAGGGGTGCAGTGAATCCAGTGACCCACACAGCAAACACTCAGACGAGTCCCCAGACAATGGCTTTAGTGTTGAGCTATTAGAGCCGGCCGCGGCTGATCCACACAGCACCTCAGGCCACGCACGAGACAGCTGCTCCCCGCTATTCAAAAAGGGGGAGGGCCATCGAGTGGGAGGAGAGGAGAGGTGAAGTGACAGTATGACCAACAGCAAGACTGACGCAAGTCATGACTATTGACTACATATCAAAAAACATTGATGATTACAAAAGCCAGAATTTGGAATGGCATGCTGTTTGAGTAGGTACTACATTTGATGCTGATAGTACTGTGTGAACGCTGCCTAAAGTAAGGCAGATCACAATATGTGACCCTGGACCACAAAACCAGTCATAAGGGTCATTTTTTGGAAAAATTAGACATCTGAAAGCTGAATAAATAATTTCCATTGATGTATGGAAAATATTTGGCCAAGATACAAATACCTGAAAACCTAGAATCTGAGGGTACAAAAAAAAAAAAAAAAAAAAAATCCCAAATATTGAGAAAATCACATTTAAAGTTGTCCAAATAAAGTTCTAAGCACTGCATATTACTAGCCAAAAATTAAGTTTTGATACATTTACTGTAGGAAATGTACAAAATATCTTCATGATCTTTACTTAATACCCTAATTATTTTTGACATAAAAGAAAAATCGAAAATTTTGACCCATACAATGTATATTTGGCTAAGGCTACAAATATACCCAATCAAGGACCCAGACCAAAAAAAAAAAATCAATTCAGAAGGCTCCTATAAGAAACAAAATTAGGCGCTCATTTTTTTAGGTGCCACAGAATAAACATGTTTTATTTTATTTTTTTAACCCTTTAACACTTCAGTCATACTGTCATGTGTTTATGTGAAAGTAAAAAAACTACGGCTAACACTGCATTAACGGCACAAATTCTCTCAGTGACAACGGGGGACGAATCTACATTTGCAGCGTTCCTGCCATTCAATAATCATAGTAAGTTTTGTGCTTACTTTTTAATCAGAAAAAAAATAGCGTATCAGCTTTCAAATTCTGTCAGTTCTATTACAAAATACAATTTATAAATGTGGTTTTCAGCCACAGAAAGACGTCAGTAGGCTAAAATGCACAATTGTCATGTAAATTCACATTTACCTCAGGAAAGACAACTCAATAGCTAGAAAAAACATAACTCTAGAGAGAAGCATTGTATTACATTCATTATATTTTACTTAACCTGTCGCCTTTATTTTTACTGTTAGTCTGAAGAAATACGTCAAGGGAATGTGCAGAGAGAACTCGGATACAAAAACGCGGACTTGTTAGGAAATATTTAGTTAATGAAATTATTTTACGGTGGCTTCGCTTGTTATGACATCTTGAGCAATTCAATTTTATATTAGTAGTTGTAGCCATTGCAGCGTGGATGTCGTCTCAGCTATCACTGCGGGAGAATGTGTTGGCGTGTACACGCATTGTCTACGCCGGGCATAGTTGTGCCTATAGCTGGTGCAACAGGTGTAAATATTTATCGTAAAGTTGGACATTGCAAAGCCCAGCGTAGAGCTTGCACCCAGCTTTTTTACGTCTAGCTGGTGCAACCGGCCCCTGGGAACTAAATGTCTTTTACAACTTAAGAACTATACACATTCGCAAAGAACTGTTTATTACACAGAATCTGTGCCAATATCATGGATCATAACTGTCAGCATCACTCAGGAGTGTAGTTTGGGCTCCTCATCAATGCATCGTAAAAGTTGTCATATGTCTTTCATCCAATCTGTTTTTCTTCATTAGTAACATGCAATTTTAATAGGTGTTAATTTTAGCTTTAAATCCTTGCATTGTTTCTTATGTAGAAACAGGTTAGTAAAAATATGAATGTGCAATATACCGCATAAATTTAGCAGAATGCTCCTCTTTATAGCTATTTTTCTAGCTGACTGATGAGCTTATGGACGCCAAATGATTATTCTGAGGTAAATGTATTGTTACGTGCCATTGTTTACAAGCTTTACACGTTTTCCGAAGTTTGAAACACTGAATGAGTGATTACATAAGACATTTCAGTAAGTTGTACTGGAGGCTATGTTATAAAATAGCATAACTTTTGATGTCCAAACATGTTCATTTTGTACTATAGTAGTAAAGGGAAAGATATGACAGTTTCACGTGTCGCTTTAACTAAGGCGCTAAACTAAAGCTATCGTTCATGCCGCATTAAGGAATGCCAAAATCGTATTTATTCTTTGAATTCCGAAATGTTAGTTAAGTTGATACTTTATTAAAAAGTAACAAAGCATTATTGTGATTACTGGACGACAAGTGTGCTACAAATAATATGATGTTCACACATTGACAAAACACAGCATATAGATTAAAGATCTTGATAAGAAGAAGCCATAGTTTTGATTAACGCTATTGTTGAAGAGTTACTCCACCCCAAAATGAAAATTGTGTCAATAATCACTTACTCCGACGTCGTTCCAAACCCGTAAAAGCTTCTTCGTCATCCAAAATATCTTAAACTGTGTTCTGAAGACGAACAAAGCTTTTACGGGTTTGGAACAACCTGGGGGTAAGTGATTAATGACAAAAATTTTTATTTTGGGGTGGAGTAACCCTTTAAGACTGGTTTTGTGGTCCAGGGTCACATATGAATTAGTGTCTGTGAGTATCAAAGCACAATAAGACTGCTATTTAAATAAGTAGTCCACTTGTTCTGCTTCTCTTTGCATTTTCGGCATCTGCCGCCTCACTATATGAGGACATAAACTTAATCTCCAGAGCTGCTCTGAGCATCACTTCACCAGCACTTCACCATTTCATCTGATATAAAACTATTGATATAATATACTCAGAGAAGCATAAAAAGTTGAATTTAATTTATAAGACATGCTTTTTGATTATTAAAACTGAATTGAACCATTAAAATCTAGGAAATAGAAATGGAAAACAGAAAGAAAAAAAAAATAAAACATTTCATAGGACCCTGACAGTGTAATGGTATGGACGTCACGGTTCAGTTCATGCAGTCAGACAACAAATACATTCAGTCATAAGCGATCAATCCAGAAGGGGGCGCACATGGTAGTGCAATGCTAACCATCACAACAGGAAAGAGCAAAACAATATACAATCTACGCACCAACCCGAAAAAAGAGTGGCCAGTTTAGATGGCACACAAGAGCTTAAAGGACTGCTTGTTTTAAATCAGCAGTGTGGGGAAAGTTTGAATTCTAGAGATGCACCAGTCAACCGACTATAAATCAGAACCAGTTTTTAGTTTTATTTTGGCTGATCTCTATTCCGTAATTGCACACAAACTGCACTGCAATCATTTCTTAAAATGCAATTTGTTTGGACTTCTTATGACATCTGTAAAGAGGGAAAACTACTGTACTAGGCAAATCAAGCGCACTGTTCGCGATGCTCGAAGACAAATATGTCGGGGTTCATACGAATTTATCTTTGAGAAGAACAGACCATCCTCGGAAATGATGGCATTTTCTTTTTCTCTTTCCTTCACGTAATGCATATTAAAGTCTGCTCAGGCTACATGCATGTAACACTCAAAACATTCAAAATAAATGAAATATACATCTCCTGTTGTATTGAACTCGTATGGAATCCTGACCCCAAAACCGAGGTAAATACCAAATCATGACTTCTACATACCGTTAAACCCCTTGTTTCATGATTTCAATTAATTATTATTCTTTTTCATTAATTAAATGGATAGTTCATGCAAAAATGAAAATTCTGTCATTAATTACTCACCCTCATGCTGTTCGTTCATGTTCGGAACGCAAATTAAGACATTTTTGATGAAATCCTAGAGCTTTCTGACCCTGCGTAGACAATAACGCAACTGAAATGTTCAAGGCCCGGAAAGTTAGTAAACGACATTGTTAAAATAGTCCATGTGATGTCGAGATACTCTCATGAATGTGTGCTGAAAACTGACATGGAAGAGAAGAATTGTTGAATCAAGTTTTCTTTGCGCACAAAAATATTCTTGTAGCTTCATAACATTACGGTTGAACCACTGATGTCACATTGACTATTTTAACGATGTCCTTACTATCTTTCTGGGTCTTGAACGTGTCAGTTGCGTTGCTGTCTAACGCAGGGTCAGAAAGCACTCAGATTTCATCAAAAATATCTGAATTTGTGTTCCAAAGAACAACGAAGGTCTTACGGGTTTGGAAAGACATGGAGGAGAGAACTTAATGACAGAATTTTCATTTTAATGCAGGGTGAACTATCCCTTTAAATTTAAACTTTAAAAATGGAATTGAGAAAAATTAAAAACATATTTGGGGGGAAAATTTAATTTGGGAAAAAGCTGTATGAATATAATTCAGATGCAAGACATTCATCATGTTGTAACTGACCTACAGAGTCAGTTGCATCACTTCACTTGCCATTCACAAATCCTCTCTAATGGCGTCATGGGATTGTAAAGTGTCCTCAGGATGCACACTTCATCTGCAGTAGTAGGTCACAGGGGCGGTTCTAAGATTTCATCCTCATGGGGGCTTAGCCCTCAGAGCCACCGCTAGATACACCGATACAAATGACCTAATTAACAGTACTTTACAGTGCCGTACATAAAAAGAAATAGCCAGCTACATAGGGTCTACATTTGGGCTCTTCACAAACTCAGCTAAGAAGTACTTTGCAAAGCAACTGAATACAATCTAAATAGTTATATAACATTACTATAACATCTAATTTACAAGACTAGTACACAAAGTCTGGGATGCACAGTGTTTCACCTGGTTTATCATCTAGGTGAAAATTGCTAGCTCAAGCATTTAGCAAAGTAATAGCAAACCTATTCTCAACAAGAAGCTTTTAATTTGCACATATGTATGACATAATGAAATGTATGACAGGGGAAACTGAGTTTCTCCAACACTGTACCGCCCACTACGCATCTTTAATCGTGCAGTCATTCACGCTGCCCCACTCTCCTGCGTCTTTCCATCCGTTCCTCTCCTCCAGGAATGGCTCAGTGAAGCCAAGCTAATAAATCATTCACGATGTCGCTCTTTCCCCTCGCTTTAGCGCTATCGTGCAGTCATCATTTGTGGAGGCTTTCTGAATCGCGCCGCACTCAACACCCCACCCACAAGCAACCCATTTCCGCACCTCGTTTTAGGCTTTTCTAGGAGGACAGAACAAGGCGCCATAGTAGATGAGCAATGGAGAATAAATGAGAGACATCACTGCTATTTCTCGCTTCAGTCTGCACCGAGAGACCAGTGCGAGAGTTTAACTGGGTATCAGGCAGATCTCGAGCTCTGTCGAGGTTTCTCAGACGCCGGGATGAATGCAGACGTCACAGCGGGCATGTGCTGTGCCGCCAGTCCTAGGCGGCCAGACAGACTGACACAATTGGATTTTCATTCATTCAGCTCAAATTGAATTTAGCTGCTGGTGTGTTTGGCAAAAGGGGGGAAATGGTTCCTTCCAAAAGCATTTAGCGCCTGAGCAAACGCAGACAAACTGACTCGGCCCTTCAAAACATAAAAGGCCACATTAACCCTTCCCTTGTCATCTGCAAGCGTCAATTAGTTTATAAATCATTTGACAGTCGAGATGTTTACAGGAATACTTCTGCCAAAAATTAAATTTCTATCATTATATTCTCATGCCTTTTCAAAACTGAATACTGTTAATTTTTGGCTGTGGAACCCACAATTTACTTTTTGAAGAATCAAGATTAAAAAAGAACTTATGTTGTATGGAAAACAACATTAACATTCTTTCAAACTTATTTCTGTGAAGAAACAAGAAGCCTGTAATTATAAGGCATCAAGGTTCAATGCCGATACCAATTATTACACATCAAGTAGACTGATAACCGATATTTTAAATTATATACATGTCCGCTGTAAAAATGTAAATTAATGTCAAAATTAGGAATAACAAGGGTTCTGACAAAAAAAAAAAAAAGTGCTTTTCTTTAAAGTGCTTTTAAAATATAATTTTAAACCGATAATCGGTCAACCCCTAAGCTATAACAGCCAATAACCAATAGAGAAATTAAACTTTATTTTGGAATTTTGCCTGAATTGTTAAATTAAATGGCAAAATTCTAAATGAAAATTAACTAAAAGAAAAAGGAAAAAAATAAAATCATATAAAACATGAAAAAATATAATATAAATAAATATTAGATGAAAACCCTAAAATTGAGCAAAATAATAAATACTGTGCCTTGGCAACAAACTAAAAAATTAAGTACATTTTTTTTTATTACAATAGATAAATAAATAACAAAAAAAGGTACTAAAATGAAAATGAAACAGAAAATGCTGAATTGACGAATTGACGATAAAATTCAATTTAATTTTAATAAACACCATAATAGCATATAATACTACAGTAACACTGGTAACATGTAGTGCTGCCAAACGATTAATCACATTCAAAATAAAGGTTTTTGTTTACATAATGTGTGTATACGGTGTGTGTATGTATGTATGTATATATATATATATATATATAAATTACATGTATATATTAGATGCATATATTTATATTCATATAATTAATATTATATATAAATATTTTTATACATAACATTTTTCCTTAACATATACATGCGTACATGTATTACATAATAAAATTTACACAGTAGAAACACATATGTAAACAAAAACTTTTATTTTGGATGCGATTACTCATGATTAATCATTGGACAGCACTACTAACAGTGCATAGTGCATGCCCATATAGGTTTTAAAAGATTATTGAAATGACAATTATAATGCATGGTTTAATTATTGCATTGAAAATAAATCTGATATTAATGCAAAAATGAAAATCTATTAATCATTTGACAGATGATGCACATGGTGGCAACTGTATGACTACACCTCTGGGAATGCATTAATTACCAAAGCAGCCTGATTGCAATAATTGCTGGGTACATTTACATGGCAAGGCCCCTGTGGGTTTCCAGTGCTGTCCATGCAGTTTTCAGACAGCAGGTTCTGTCTGCTTTGAGGTCTGATCCATTAATACAGCACGCAGGGAGATGTAAGTGTGAACAAGTGCTTAAACAGGTGCGACACCTTATCAAAGAGCTCAAAGAAAAGGAGCAGAAATTAGACAAACGCTTTAAAGGCCTGCGTCCAGCAGAGTATTCAAATCAGGTTGATAAATGATTCTCTTTGAATTACGGTTAGCCTGTGAAACAAGAGAGCACAGATGAGTCAAGGCCTGTCATTTATCATGTGGGGAAAGTTAGTGGAGGCAGAAAATCCTTTGAGTCCAAATCTGTCTTTGAAAGAGTCTTCACATCATGTCATAAGGTTAAATAAAGTTCAGGTAAATGGTTATTGAGTGTGTGAATGAACCTTCAAGGCTCTTGCGCTCAGCTGAGAGTCTGTTGAAATCGGTCACCACAAGAGTATAAAGATGAAGTGAAAGGAAACGCTTCAAGTCAAGCTGCGTTTACTTTTAAAATTACAGCTCAGGCTAAAGGACAAATGTCTGCAGGACTCTACTGACGTCAAAACATTTGCAGAGGAGAAAAAGGTGGATTTACAACAATTAAAAAAAGTCTAATCAAAAAGCAAATTCCAGGTAAAAACACTTTCAGTGCATCTCAACGTCAGTTTATTCCAGTTTACAAGTCATAAGAAATAACTCACACATTAAGGACACCAAACCTGGGCTCAAAGGCCAAAGTTTTAGGGCATAATGCTGAGCAAAGGTCCTATTATTAGCAGTTCACAAGTTCTTGAGAATAGCTACTGAGTGAACCAGCATGAGAAACATATGATACTGTGCCTAAGAATCTGAACTGTTAGGTCTCTTTGAATTTCTAAAGTGGCTTCCCACATTTAAGCAGATGCTTAAAAAAGGTTGGCCTGTGATGACCTTTGATTTTACCTGCCATGCCATATAAGGTTTTAAAAAGACAGAAGAACATGACACTGAAGTGAATCTTCATTTCTAATTTTGTCATATTTTTCTTGCACTTAAATGTAGAAAATCTAATTTAAAGGGGTCCTGTTATGCTCTTTTACTAGAACATGCCCTCATGCTTGGTGGATAGAAAAACGAATTATTTTTCACATAATTTACATTACAATACCTTTCTCCCCAACTTGGCACATATGGCTCAATTAGTTCCAGGTTTAATGAAGGACCGCCTTCTAAATAACAAAATGTGTTGTGATTGGTTAGCTGTCCCACTGCGTTGCGATCGGAGAACAGCTTAGATAGCGTTTCCGTCCTGCTACGCTCTTTGCCAAAGAAGTTTGTGCAAACCCCCCCAGAGCCGTGTGAGGCACTTTTTATTATGGATGGATGCACTTTATTGACTTGTTTTGGACTGATGAAGAGAAACACCTGTCTATGCCGTTCTAAAGCTTGGAAGTGCCAGGATAATTTGTAATAACACACCGATTGAATTCGTCTGAAAGAAGCAAGTCATATACACCTGCATGGAGGGCGAGTACATAATACGCTACAGTAGTGTTGGGTCCTATTCTCAGCCTGCGAGATCGCCGATACGTGATATTATCGTGCTAACTTATTTAATTATTTTACATACTTTATACTTCTCCATGCTGCATTGCTAAAGAAAGGCTAATCCCCCACCTTGTCCCTTCAACCCCCCCCCCACACTGACTAAAATTCAAAAAGTGACAATGCATAACAGGACCCCTTTAATTAGATTTTTTTTAAATACATTTTAATATAATAAAGTTGGATGTGGTGGTGGGTGATATACCAGTAGACACAATTAATCGGTAGATCTGTCAACCGGTAAAGATTTTGGACTATTGTCTCGATCATGTTTATATTCTCAAATGATGTTGCTGTGCTACATGGTCACAAAAACGTACTGTTTTCATGTGTTTTTAAATATTACAGTTTAAAAACAAGTGATTTTAAGCTATTAAAATACAATCAGCAGCAAAAGGGAACTAATTTCCAAATGAGTGTACCGTTTCTGAGCGCTGTCAGAGAGGCACGCGCATGCGAAGACAGTGCTCATCAAGCACAGAAGTACGGAGTTATTTTTGCCGCTATATACGCCTTGAATGGTTAAATGCACACCTGTTTTTTTAATTTAGTAATTTAGGTCTTAAGTAAAAAACAGCTGAGAAAGAAAACACGTGTAACAGTATATTGATCCGGGTAGCTCTTAAAGTGATAGCAGTCTAATATTCCTGCTGTCTGTCATTCATGTTAATCAAACAACAAAAGAGAGAAAAATCTTTCACAGCTCTAAATGACTTTTGTAACTTTAATAAGAAATATATAATGTCACAGTGTAGAACATGGAGTGCTTTTATACATTTTGATTACTTTATACAATGTATGTAGCATTTCATATTTGTATTTCTTCATATTCATATTTGTCTACTGTTGTTTTTTTATCTTATTACTTGTAATTAGTTTCTTATTCTTATTTAATCATTGAATGCTTACTCATCTTCAGTGAGCTTTTTTTTTTGGTTAGCAGTAGTTTGTGATATCGACACTGGTGATTTCTATGGAATCAAATTATGAGATCATAAAGACCTTATTTAATGCAAAAAAATAACTATATTGTGACATGTACCATTACCATAAAATAAAAAGATTCTGGTCATATGGACCACCCCTAGTTAAACGTAATGCACTATTTACTTTTGGCTCATGGCCTCAAATAAGTTTGATTTTTGGGAAAAAAAACTGCCAAAATCTTAGATTTACAGTCTCAGCTTGAGAAAGAAGAATAATTGACATGATCAGATTTTTAAACAACATTATCAAAATCAAATTTAAATGGTTTAACTGGTTATCTGTGTAATTTAGATCATATGGTATAAATAACAACATTTAAAACAATAATATTACTTTTGTAAACATTTATGCATGAGGAATAAATTAAACAGCATATTTATTTACATATAACATTATTTTTGTTTCTGTAACAATCTCAGTTTCTGTGTCAAAAAGGGGTGCCAGAGCCAGAGAACATTTGTTCGGTACTCTCAATAAGATGCTGAATTTGTGTTGTCAATAGACTGAATAAGAATGAAAGCTTCGCATTGTACCAATAAATAATCTTCCCATTATGAACTTTAACATCACTGATACCTAACAGCCGCCCTGTGTTATTAGTTACCATTCATTACAACTGGGCTACAGTCATTTAGCAGGTCACTGTAGCTCAAACACAACAGCGTGGGTGTTTGTACGGGTTTTTCCAGGGTGTCTCGTTCCTCTATAATCCATGTTACCATGATACCCTTAAACCCTTTGGATTGCTTTTAAACTGATCAAAAGCTGACACCAGCAAAGAGTAGTACGAATTGGTTCCACATCAGTGATCCCAAACACCCACTAAAGTCCATTAATAACCGTTTGCGTTAAGGTCTCCCGGTCCTTCGCTCATGTGAATGGCCTATTAAAAGGGCTGCTGGGATCTTGAAGACTTCGTGTGAAAAGCAGGATGCCCTAAGCATCTAAAATCCCTTCTTACTTTTCTCCGCTTACACCCTTCGTGACCTCAAACGGGGTTCCCATGAGCAGTTTGTCGACCCGTGGTCTATTGAACCCTGCCCTTTGTGACCTTTCATGTCACTCCTCGGCCCAGCAGCAAGAATTTGGGTACCAAACAAACCATTATTCAAATATTCAATCCTAACCTGACCACAAGAACAATCGGTCGCTCTCTCGGCTTAGTCCCATTCTAACCCTTCGTACAGTACTGCCATTCAAAATGTAAATAGTGTCCTGTGTAAGCCGCACGGCCGTTGAATGTCCAATGAAAGCTACTGAGCATAATAGGCGTGTAGGCACCAATTCAGCACGTCAATAGCGGCTTCCCAGTAGCTTGCCTGCAACAGAACTCGACAAAAAAAACCCAACTCACTCTTGCACAAACATGCTTTTACTATCTATGAACAAATGCAATACTTTTCAAGATACACGAAGCACACATTTGCTGCTGCTAGGTCAATCCAAAGTACTCATTGTGTTTCTCGTGGAGCGTTACACCAGCGAGGGGTCTTGGAGGAGCCAGCTTGCGGCTCAGTGTGTGAGCAGTGGATGGGGACTGCAGTGCAGCACAAGGGGAGGAATTTTATTAGCGTAACCCAATTAACTGCACCAGGTGACAGCCATGCCACTCTCAATAGAGCAATACATCCTCAAGGAGGATGAGGGAAGGACAACTAAAGGTTCAAATATTCTATGGAAAATATGAGTGGCGCTTGCCTTTACAAAATCAACATGGGGGATTGCTGGAGTATTCTAGAGCATTCAAAATATTTGACTATCAAATCACAAAAGCTGAAATTTAATTAAATAAATATATGTGCAGTATGTGGTAATGTGAAGCATGACACCGTGTTTATCCGTTCACAATCCAGTGTTTTCAGTACCTCAGAATAATTTAGTGATAGTTGTTCATGAGTCCCCTGTTTGTCCTGAACAGTTAAACT
The DNA here is from genome assembly GCA_012976165.1 of Labeo catla. Classification (NCBI taxonomy): domain Eukaryota; kingdom Metazoa; phylum Chordata; class Actinopteri; order Cypriniformes; family Cyprinidae; genus Labeo; species Labeo catla. The sequence goes on along the minus strand of VONZ01000404.1, from coordinate 56,322 downwards.
GCAGTTCTTAAGAAAAATCCTTAAGGTTTTTCAGCATTTTTGTGTATTTAAACTCAATGACTGTATGATTTTGAGATCCATCTTTTCAAACTGAGGCAACTAAGAGACTCATATGCAACGATTACAGAAGGTTCAAACGCTCACTGATGCTCAGAAGGAAACAATGCAAAAATAATATTTAGGCAAAATAAGAAAAATGTACACATTCTGTTCAAAAGTTTACACCCCCCGGCTCTTCATGCATCGTTTTTCCTTCTGGAGCATCAGTGAGTGTTTGAACCTTCTGTAATAGTTGCATATGAGTCCCTCAGTTGTCCCCAATGTGAAAAGATGGATCTCAAAATCATACAGTCATTGTTGGAAAGGGTTCAAATACACAAAAATGCTGAAACAACAAAGAATTTGTGGGACCTGAAGGATTTTTTGAAGAACAACAGGCAATTTAACTGTTCAGGACAAACAAGGGACTCATGAACAACTATTATTACAGGAGAAGTTTGTTCTTCCAGAGCAAAAATTTACAGATAATTTACTCACCCTCTTGTCATCCAAGATGTTCGTGTCTTTTTTTCTTCAGTCGATAAGAAATTACGTTTCTTGAGGAAAGAAAATAAATAAAATCAGGATTTCTCACCATATAATGGACTTCAATGGTGCCCCCAAGTTTGAACTTCCAAAATGTAGTTTAAATGCAGCTTCAAACGGCTCTAAATGATCCCAGCCGAGAAATAAGAGTCTTATCTAGCAATATGATTGGTCATTTTCAAAACAAATTGACAATTTATATACTTTTTAACCTCAAACACTCATCTTGTCTAAGTCTGCGTGAACTGTTTATGTCCAGTTCAATATGGTCAATACAGTTAGGGTATGTTGAAAAACTCCCATCTCGTTTTCTTCCCCAACTTCAAAATCGTCCTACATCACTGCAGAAGTACCAACCCAGTGTTTAAAAAGTGAACATGCAAAGATCATCAAACAGCCTATTCAAATAAAAAAGTAAAACAGCAATGTAGGACGATTTTGACGTTGAAGAAGAAAACGAGACAGGAGTTTTTCGGCATACCCTAACTATATTGACCCAGATTACACAGACTATGCATGCACATCCCAGAGACGAGACAAGATGCACATTTGAGGTTAAAAAGTATATAAATTGTCAATTTGTTTCGAAAATGACCAATCGTTTTGCTAGATAAAACCCTTCTTCCTCGTCTGGGGTCGTTTAGAGCCATTTGAAGTTGCATTTAAACTGCATTTTGGAAGTTCAAACTTTGGGACTCTACATGGACAAAATATCTGAAATGTTTTCCTCAAGAAACAATTTCTTATCGACTAAAGAAAGAAAGATATGAACACCTTGGATGATGAGGAGAGTAAATTATCTGTACATTTTTGTTCTGGAAGTGAAAATAATTTTTTTTCCCTAATCCTGAAGCCCTACCCATATCTCACTGATATTCTTGTCTCTAGATATGGCTTGTGTCCCTCCTTGAAATATAATATTATTTTGCATGTTTCACTAACAAAAAGAATCTCTTTTCAACTATCCACACAGTTTGAGGTATAATTACAAACGTGCAGTAGCCTACAGCGTCGTTCCGCTACGGGCATCCCGAGAGCGAATACCGACTCGAGGACCTTTCCGATCTCGCGTGTACGCGAACGCGCGTGACAGTTAGCGGAAGCTAGAGATTGCGGCCTATATCCACGCTTTTTCCAGTGCACAGAGGTTTACAGAAGTATTTTGTTGTTAATTAGATGCAAAAAAACACTCTGATGTGGCAAGCTATCAAAACCAAACCAAAAACCATGGATAAAAACCGAGGTACGTATTGAACCGTGGACTGTATTGTTGCATCCCTAGCATTCGTCATAAGAATACTTTGCCAATGATGTAATCTATGTGCTGCATTTAGAGAGATTATGTAAGCAGCTGAGAATTATCATAATTTTAACTATATACGTCAGAGTACATAATTGCATGTCCTGATACACTTTCAAGCCGTAAAATACACGAACTACACCCAATTTAGCTTTGGGAATGGGCCCAATTTCCACATCCTGAATGAAGCTTTAATGTATGATTAAACTGACCCAAATTCAACAGCAGAAAAGTCCCTTTCTACCGAGAATAATAGACAAGCCTATATGCAAATGTGGTACCAAACCTTCACTAAGCCCACCCCCTGAGTTCCCAGGCCTTGCTTCCAGGGGCCCTGAGAGCACAAAAGAGGTCCACACAGCCAAAGCCTTTTCATGTGTTACTGACACAGACTTAGTGGAGGATTCAGCACCTCAGCTACTTCACCTGATCACAGCTGCAAAGAGCTGGATGATCTGACTGGTAGTAAATCTAAAGTTGACCAATGTCACAGTACAGCTACATTACAATTTGCAACATTTGCAAGAACAATAAAAGACTCGAGGCAACTAGATAAGTCTGATAAAACCAAAATACATTTGCATATACATAGTAAAGCTATATTCAGATCTCATTCAAACCTTGTATTACACATTTTACAAATGTAAATTGTTAGCCTACACTAGAGGTCTGCTACCCAACCCGAGCCTGACGGGTCCCGAAATTCTCTCGGGTTTCGGGTCGGGTTCGGGTTAACATGTAACGAATAGCTTCGGGTTGGGCTCGGGTTCGGGCTTGTACTTGCACATAGAGTTCGGAGAAAGCGCAGCGCAAACACAGAACAACTGTGGCGCAGAGAAATTTTTATTAGAAACTTTCCTTTCCTTTTTCTTTTTTAATAAAGTAGCCTTCATACTGACTGGCTACACTATATTTCTCAGTGGGTAAAATCGCTGTAACTTAACTCAGCTTCATAGTTTCTAGAGAGAGAGACGCACAGACGCACCTATTTTTAGGTGGAGAAAAAAAAAAGTGCTTTTTTTTTTTGCCTTGTATGTTGAACCACCTGTGAGCCTTAATGAAACTCTTTCTTTGTATTTGTTTACTTGATGTTGCATGCAGTCGCGAAATACAGCATATTTAAAAAGTTTAGTTATTCGTTGAGAAAACCAATTTCGGGTTCGGGTCGGGTTCGGGCTCTGGCTCTAAATTTAACGGTGCCGCTCGGGTCGGGTCTTAAACACATCGATTCACATCAGAAGGCCTTTATTAACCCCCCCAGAGCCAGTGTGAAGCACTTTTTATGATGGATGGATGGATGCTAATTACTGACATTCTAAAGCTTGGATAAGACAGAATTTTTTTTTTTTTTAATATAACTCAGATTGTATTCGTCTGAATAAAGAACGTTGTGTACACCTAGGATGGCTTGAGGGCGAGTAAATCATGGGGAAATTTTCATTTTTTGGGTGAACTATTCCTTTAATACAGCACAATAACTCCTGTCTTCTAAATAAAAGTTGACAGGCCTTGGCCTTAGATGCCTGAAATAACTGTCTGGAGATGTTGCAAATATTGTCTGAAACACATGCTTAAATGCTCAAATACACACAAAGTTATGTCATAAGAAAAAAAGAGAAAATACACACACTGCTCTTGACTGAATAAATACAATAACTTTAATAAGGATCAATATACGTAATTCATATAGTCAAGCCTGCGGCGCATTTTATTTTACATTTGATTTGTATTTTTGTATTTCATTTGTATCTTGCACCTATTGTTTGTAATTTGTTTTAATTTTTTTTACAAAATTATAGAAATCAACAACAATTCACAATATTGATTCCAAAAAAACACTTCAATATCTGAATAACCTGATTAAATAGGTTTTCCATGTAACATTTAATTAAACATTTCACTATAGAGTGTTTTCACAACGTGTCATCAATCGGCCATATTGGCGGCACAGAACATAAAGAATGCCACTGAACTGAACAAAGCTTGCATATTTTGCAGATTATTGCTGCTGAAAATGGTCAATTATTGTCATGTTTTGTGCTGTACTATTCGGTCAGACTGGGAAAAACATTTGGAGTACTATAGACTGCCAAAAGTTATAACAAATCAAGGAGAAAAGTGCAATAAAATGTCTGAGGAAAGAAGGCGTTTGTGCTTGGCCAAACTGGCAACATTCATGCTTGTTCTTATAATTTCAGGTCAGGTAGGTGAAATATTAGACTTATATCTTAATTATTACTGCTTATACATATCTTAACCACCTATTAACATTAAGTTGTCAAAATATTGCACGCTTTCCTGCTTACTAATCCTTCTTCATATGACTTAGCAGCTTCCACACATTTTGCTCTGTGGTTTAGACAGCATAAATTAGAACAACGTATTCAGTATTCAGTAGTACATTTGCTGTGCAATCCATGCTGTTGTTTACATCCGAGTATCACGATATCACATCATGACGTGCAAACCCTCTATATTACTGCTAGTACTAGATATATTATGTTTTACCTTGGAGTACTCTAAAAATAACAAAAAACATTTTCCCTATTTGCTGCCTTTGAGGTCATGGTGACTGGCTTAACCAGTCTGCCAAGAAAACCGAGCGTCCGTGCAACCAGCAAAGATGGCAGACTTTCTAATCGTGTACTTCTCCGGCATCTGCGCCAGCTGAGTAAATGTCATTGGGATTTACAGAAACGCTAATGGACAGCTATCTCCAAATATCATACAGGCCTTGATATAGAGTCTGGCATCAGATGGTGGACAGGACTTTTATAAGACACCATTCATACTGTTATGCAACATGCCCTATTGTGCTCATGCTAAAGATATCTCCAGATTTGTTGAGAACTATTCATACATAACCAAAAAAATGCTTCAAATTTACCAGTGAACTACTGCAGATACTCACTTCTATATATTTAATGAAACCCAATAAAACAGTTTAGCTCAGAAAACTGACCAATGTTTACAGCTTTATATTATCAATGCATGGAAGGCTAATTACCAAATCAGCTAAAATATGAAACCAGTTATTACAGATTTCTTGTCATAAGCCTGCTGCTAGTGGCAGAGTTCAATAGACACGACTTTATTCATGGCTTTATGACAAATTTATGAATTATGATCGCGTGGAGCATTGTCAAAAATGGCGACCATGGTGGACACGAGGAAATAAAATAACTCTAAAACCCAAAACTTATACGATGTGTTATGCAAAACGTTTAAACAACGTTTCCTCCAAACTATTTTCGGGAAAACAACTAATTAACAATCATATTTTGGAGTCCAAATACTTTTGGCCTACTGATGTTCTACTTCAATGCGATATAAAACTTGCTGCATTTAATTTGACACCAAACCAAAGCTTCTGACAAATCATGCTGTTTCAGTTCAAACCATTAACTATTTAATTTTACAGCTCTGCTGTTTTAAAACGAACTGTCATTTATTATTCGTAATGCCCTTTCACGTGCTTCCCTGTTTGACAGATGATGCAGCGGATCGCTCAACTCACCTGCATGGAATCGGCGCTTATAATTTCCCCATTAAGACTTTTCCCGATGTCAATAGCCAGTTTGGATTTGCCAGTTCCCGTAGCTCCTAAAATCACCACTAAAGACGGGCTGATGCCTTTCTGGAGCACACGCGTGGCGGCCGCCATGACAGCAACCTCTCAGGGCTGTAGAATGATCTAAGCATGCGCGGTGACTTCGCAGGGAAGGAGGGAACTGTATCCAAGCAACTAAAACAGTTTCCATAGGAACGGAATTGAGGGATTCAATTTTAGCAGGTACGGGAAGGCAAGGGCGTTTCATTCAGAAATAGGACAGAAGTTCAACAATCGAACAGAAAGTACTTGGAAAGGAGGTATTGTAATATATATGGACAATAAAATGGCACTGCTTGTTCCAAACAGGAGAGAATCTAGTAAACAGGTCGGAAATGGTAACTAATACATCAATACAGAATCCTATTAGCTCTAATAACGTGCTTGCAGTGCTGGGTTGTAACTGATCTAATCAAATTCCAAGAATTATTTGTTCATTTACTTGTAATTAGAATATATAACATTTTAAATGTTCATAATCAGATTACTTTTATGGATTACATAATTACATCTCCCCTCAATGGCATTAAATTATTCACAGTTATTCACAACGAAAGTAAGTAGGCTATATGGGCGAGATTTACGCTTCATTATCCGCTAAAGTGAAATAACGAGAACAATAACGTGCAGTAAACGGTAAAACTGTTTGCATTAGTGTTTATAATTAAGATAATAAATTAAAATAATATGGTAAGACACACCAATTTGCAATATCAAGCAGCAAAACGAGCCGTTTTGTACTGCTAAAATATCTGGGTGCGGATTAGACCGGAAGCCAGACCCATTTAAAAAAATGACCGCGCCTGCACAGAAAAAAGTAAGGTGGATTGATTCTCCATAATTATTCTTTTTATTTTTCTCCACCCTTTTTCTTTTTTATATAACAATATGGTACACAACTATCCCACATTGCCCTTACGAAAATTAAGCATGGTTTTACTACAAACAAAACCAGAAAAAAACATGGTTAATATAGTCAAACTACGGTAACAACAAATTAACCATGGATTTGCTACACTAACCATAGATTAACCATGGTATTTGTAGTAAAACTGTGGTTACACAGATGGTAATCAATACGCCAAAAACATGGTTAAGCTACTACACTTTCACTATTGTAAAACCATGGTTAATTTGAGATTAAAATAAACAAGTTAGGTCAAAAGTGATCTAAAAGTTCTTAAAAAGTAGTCGTTGTAAATAATAATCCAACAGACTATGTTATTAACTACAATTTTCATTGTGTAATCAGTAACAGACTACGATTTGCAAGTTATCCATCCAGCACTGAGTGCTGGCTACTAGTAACATGGTGAAACTAGTAGCCCTTAAATGCAATAATGCCAGCTTTGAGATTCACTCATGTATCTGATGAGTTGGCACAGATTTTAATCGTTTAATTTGCTGCTTTGACAACACTGTTGACTTTAGCAGGTCGACTTGTGCACCTTCCGGAAGAACGCAGGTATGAATAGCTCTCTCCCGTCCCCATGGCAACTGAGCGTTCTGTGCCAAGGAAAAGAGAGATGAGCGTTGCCATGGCAAAGAAGGCCACTACGACGTGTCAACTAAAAGTGGCTCTCGCTAATGAAACGATCAAATCGAGTTCACACACACTCGTACAGGTGTTGATGGAGCGAAATAGCTCTTATGCCACATGGAGTAAAACCTTGCCCTATTTTCTGGCATAACTGAGCCAGGATAATACTGCTTAAACAGTTATGGTACATTTCATAACCAGTCATCGCTCCTCAAGATCAAGATATTATTTCAAAACTGTCAACAGTCTTAAAGGGACAGTTCACTCAAATGTCTTTACTTTTCACTGCATCTTTTTCATATAAGTTAAATGGTGACTGAAGCATCTCCTGTTGTGTTTTACATAAGTCAGTCAGACGTGTTTGGAACAACATGAGGGTGAGTAAATGATGACAATATTTATTTATTTACTTAAAGGATTAGTTCATTTTCAGAACGAAAATGTACAGATAATGTATTCACCGCCTTGTCATCCAAGATGCTCATGTCTTTCATTCTTCAGTCGTAAAGAAATTATGTTTTTTAAAGGAAAACATTACATTCACCATATGGTGGACTTCAATGGTGCCCGTGAGTTTGAATGTTCAAAATGCAGTTTTAAGGGGCTCTAAACGATCCCAGCCAAGGAAGAAAAAAATGTACAATTTATATACTTTTTAACCACAAATGCTCATTTTGTCTAGTTTCTGTGCATGCGTAGTCTTTTCATCTCCAGGTCAATACAGTTAGGGTATGTCGAAAAACTCCCATCTCATTTTCTCCCTCAACTTCATTGCTGTTTTACCTTTTTTTGTAAAGGGCGTTTGACCTTCTTTGGATGTTCACTTTATAAACACTGGGTCAGTACTTGTGCAGCGATGTAGGAAAAAATGAGATGGAAGTTTTTCGACATACTCTAACTGTCGTGAACCGGAATACACAGTGTTCACGCAGAGCTAAACAAGACGAGCATTTGAGGTTGAAAAGTATATAAATTGTACATTTTTTAAATAAAAATAACCAATCATTTTGCTAGATAAGATTGTTTAGAGCCCTTTGAAGCTGCATTCTGGAAGTTCTAACTTGTGGGCACCATAGAATCTACTATATGGAGAGAAATCCTGAAATGTTTTTCTCAAAAAACATAATTTCTTTACGACTGAAGAAAGAAAGACGTGAACATCTTGGATGACAAGGGAGTGAGTACATTATGAAGTATGATGTGAACTTCTCTTTTAATTTAAAATATGAGAAATGTGGCATTAAATGTTAAGTAACAAAGAAAGACAAGCATGCTAAAATGATTTGAACTGAATTTATTTTATTTACCCAATTTTGAGTTTATGTATATAGGCTTATGAGGTACAGAACACAAAGTGCTTAGACAATGCTGCTGCCATTCTCCTCCCGTTATGACACCTGACGACAAAGGACAAAATTAAAGAAAAACAACAACAATGGGTTACTGATGGCATATACATAATTCTGATGGCATTTTACCCTTTTGGCCAATTGTACAAACAAAATCCACCTCAATCAATCAGTGATGATTGCTGTGAGCAAATGGCCTTTATTTGTATTTTTTTACAAATAATTGCATGATGACCATGTGCATAAACTTCAAATTACCACAGTCATATTAGGAAATGTGTAAGCATATGCCACCAGTACAACTTTATATTTAAATAGAAATCAAACAACGATACAATTAATTCCGTAAGAAAATATAATTAGTACAAAATTCTTTCAGCAATTGTTTTCTGCCACAAGAGCGATAAGCCAAAGAAACTTCAGAACACAAGGGAACAGGCAGTGAAAACAGCATAAAGTGGCTAGTGATGAAAATGAAATGTTGATAGTGTTGTTTTATTTAACTTTTTGAATTTTTTTTTTTAACTTTTCTTAACAAAAATAGAAATTTCGAGATACTCTAGGGAAGGCAGGTGGGCCAACCAAGTTTTAGGACAAATGACAGAAAAATAGAAAATAAAGTCTATTAACAGTGCTGATTTTCATATTCAAAACACAAAGTATGTTTTTTTCCTGTACACCACTACAATTATATACATATGTCCAAAGAATATGCCACAGTTTATATATACTGCAAGGCTGTGCTGGACATGTCCTGAACATCCAAAATAACAATAATATACAATAACTGAAAAGAAAACAAAATGGAACACAATGTAACAAAAGAACAGTGATGCAACTTCCTGTCTGTTAAACTTACTCTCTGTCATCATGTGGCAATGGGGGCACACAGCTCTCCTTAAATTTAGGTTAATTTAGATAAAGCACTATTAACGGAGAAGTTACATTGATCAAAACCCTTAAATATATATATTTACCCAGATAAATTCAGGATTTCCGCCACTAAAAAGGGCATGTTGATTTAGAAGATCAATTACACATGCATATAACTTGCTACATCTCAAACAATGCCTAATTTGGCATGCTAATTCAATGAAATAATACTTCCCCGCCCCAAATACTAAAGCTTTTGCGAATGAATTTAGGATAACACACATTCATGGTTTCAGTTTCAAATGAAAATCAGAAATAATGACCCTCTTTGGAAAATGTTTGAAGCTTGGTGAGGTCCACAGCTTCCAAAAGTACTTCTCCTCCCCATTGCGAAGGCAAATGTGCAAAGAACGAAAACTGAAGAACTAGAGTCCATTCCATTAAATATCCCTCGTTTGGAAAGAAAACACAGTTCTACACAGTTCCTATTGAAAATATGGCTGGACTGCAAAGGTTTATGCACGTTTCAGTTCAGCGAGTCTCCGTAGTAACTGCTGTTGCTTGTTTTTCAGTTGCTTCTTCTCCTGAGCCTTCTGTTTGTCGCTGACATGCAGCGTACGCAGGTATTCTGTGGCCTTGGTCAGGATCACAACTTTGGGTGTCTTTGGACAGTCAACCAAGCCTGGGATTTCATCCCGCAGGGCCAGAAATCGTGAACGTAGGTCATTGCGTCTCTTCCGCTCCAAGAAGTTGTGCGTCTTCCGCTTGTCCGTGTCCTCACAGTCCGAACTCTGAGGGCTGGATGGTTGGGATTTGAGGTGGTAGGATGTGTGTGTTGGAGAAGCAGAGACAGTCTGGGATGGAGTAGGGATTGAGGGGGAAGGTAAGGGGGTTTTTCTTTCTGGCGTTTGGGGTGGAGAACCCAAACGTGGTTGCAAGGTCTCTTGCCTGACCTTCTTGCGAGGCGGCTCCTCTTCAGGATAGCTGTCGGGAGAGCGGGCGGCGTAGTTGTGCTGCTGCTGGTGAATGGAGATGTGGAAACGCTTCATGCAAGGGTCATAAGGGTCTGCACGAACCGTGATGGTCACCGGTTTACGGGCGTTCACCAAGCGCGACTTGTTCTGCTTGTGTTCCACCGTCACTACATCAATCTCTTCGTCATCTGAAAGAACAACAGAAAGAAATGTAGATTGACCAACTACAAAACCTCCGTTGACCCAGCATGTTAAACTCAGAATGCAGAATGCAAGATCTAATTTAGATGGGCCCCAAAACTACATGATGAATCTTAGGTTTCTATTAGTTCCTTATTCTCAGCAAGAGGAAAGTAAATGAGGCTCTAAATTGCAATAATGAACTTGGAGTCACCTCTGATTTGTATTTTGATAAGAGAAGCATTTGAGTTCCCTCTACTCTGATTTCACTACACAATTACTTCATTACTGAGCTCAAAGCTGAATGTGTGTCACAAAAACAGAAATTGACTATTAAGTGTCATATTTGTCCTGCACAACAAAACCAGTCTTAAGTAGCATGAATATATTTGTAGCAATAACCAATACATTGCATGGGTCAAAATTATCATTAGGATATTAAATACATGGTCCATGAAGATATTTTGTAAATTTCCTACCGTAAATATATTAAAACTTAATTTTTTGATTAGTAATATGCATTGCTAAGAATGTCACATGGACAACTTTAAAGGTGATTTTCTCAATATTTTGATTCCAGATTTTCAAATAGTTGCATCTCAGCCAAATATTGTCCTATCCTAACAAACCAAACATCAGTGGAAAGTGTATTTATTCAGCTTTCATATGTATTAATCTCAATTAAAAAAAAAAAAAATCTTGTTTTTGTGGTCCAGGGTCACATTTAACTCCTTTGGCTTTTATTGCATGGATAAAAAAAAACAACAAAAAAAAAAAACAGCTAAAACATTCTTCAAAATATATTCTGTATTCTGCAGTCGAAAGCAAGTCTTGCAGGTTTGGAATGACATGAACAAAAGATAGAAAATTTTCATTTTGGCTAAAAGTGGTCCCTTATAATGCCAAAAACAACAACAACAACAACAAAAAAAAAACACTTAGTGGACAATTGAGTGGCCTTTAACACTTTAGGATTCAAGCATCCTTATTACTGGTTTCTGCTGCTGGCACCACCCACAAGTACAACAATTTCTCCTTTTGTTCACTTGAGGAATGTGGAAGCTCAGCACACTATTACATTCCACACATATTAAGTAAAAACCATGAAATGCCAACCTAAATCCTGTGGCAGCCATGCAACTTTTTTTTTATCCAGGTATGTCAGGTTTCGGCTTAGTTCTACTTAATGCATAAATGAATGGTAACTACTGTACTGCATGCTCGTATCATTGAGATCCGTGTCAACACAGCTGCAAATTTACACTTTCTCTCTACGGTTAAGCAAATAAGTGAGTTTTATTGCTCTGTCGCGTTCAAAGTCAACGGTCTAGTGCTTACCAGAGGAGTCGGTGCGAGATTCTGACCCGGACGACACCTGTTTCTTGCAGCTGCTGCTCAGAGGGAAGGTAAGGACAGCTGCTGGATCCACGCAATCTGTCGCCAAGCTGTTGAGAGCAGGCGCGTCCGCAGGGACGCACTGCGCCTTGCTGGAGAGTTTCGCCTGCGCCGAGCAGGACAAGCGCTCGCTGACAACTTTCTCCAGCTGCTGACTAGCGGAGAAGCTGCTCCACATACAGTCCTGAATAATGATGGAGCTCAAGTTCTCCAGAGTCTCCTCCGCGTTCAGTTTGCACTGGCCCTCCTGCTCGTCGTCCTGCCCCAGGAACTGGGACATCCACTCTAGCTTGTCCCCTGGAGATGGACCGGTACCTTCCAGTATCCTGACAGGCGACATGGGCGGGGTTGGCACTAGCTCGAATTTCTTCCAAATGTCCTCACTTGGTGCGGTCGATTTGAAAAAGAAGTCCTCGTCCAAGTTGTGGTCGTCGTAGAAATAGTGCTGATATTGGTCGTATTCCTCCATCTCCCACTTCTTATTTCGCGATGCGTTTGCACTGATTCCTGGCATTGGTGTTTTCCTCAGAGATCAAGATCTGAAAACCACAATTGATCCGCTTTTAAAAAAACAATCCGATCTTGTGGTGCTCTGCGAGTGATAATGAACTTAAAGCACTTCATTTTTATTTTCTAAGTACAATTACGGTTTCTGTAGCTTTACTTTTGCAAGTATTTGAAGAAATAAAATATTAAATTATCCCAAATAATAGAAATTATGAATTAATTATTAAAATATACACGCAAATGTATTATTAAAAATGATATTATATAGAAACATAAGAATTTGGTCTGCATGCAGTTCCACTATACTGTACAAAACTTGAAGTTTCGCAACATACTTCTATCTATTACATAACACAACAATGTAATGTTTCATGTAAGTCCATATACTACTATAACTGCTATATTCGTCGTATAATGCCTTACTTTCCCCCCAAAAACGATTAAGTAAACCAAAAAAAATAGGCGTTCCTTGCTTAAACACTTACCGTAATACACAGCCGGGAGTCAGTATGTTGCATGTCATTTGAGACGCGAAAATAAGGTGTTGCGGTTCACCGGTGAGCTCCAGCTAAGTGTTTTGCACAAAAACCTTTCATGTCAACAAGTTAAGAAAGCGTCATCAGCTGTGAGTTGAATAATCCTGTCTTGCGTTCGGTTTCTCAAGTGTGGTTTTGTATTATCCGGCTGTTGTTTATAAGTTGAGTTGCGAGGATGTTTGTTGATTTGCAGTCCGCTTCTTCATGAGAACTTCGCTTCTCTCTGCGCCCTTTATATCGCCTATGTGATTCCTTCTCAAGCCGCGGCTCGCGCTCACTATGGACACCTGAAACGAGTACCGCACTATATTACCCAGCCAAAGTAGTGGGAGGATTTGCATACGAGGCGGGTTGTAGTGCGCTGGCCACGCCCACCGCTTAAAGCGACAGGGTCTGCTACAGCGGTTCATTTGAGGTTTGAGTGTCGGGATGAATTAGGGTGATGATTGAGAGAAATGTTTTATAGACTTCGTTGTTTCAGAGTGGGAGACACTTTTGAGATGATATGCTCTATGTCAGCTCAACAGCTAATTGAAATATGTAAGAATTAAATATGAAAATGCCTTTTATATTATACCAGGGTCAGAAGTTAAGTAGGGCTCATGCAAAATGCCACATAAATACGCCAGATATTTAAAATATCAGTTATTTAAAATGTAGATTATTGTTTTAGAATATTCTCCTCATTATTTTGTTGCTTGTATTTGAGATTGATTTCATTTTATGTGAGTGAAGGCTCATTGTTCAGATGGAGAGATTTGATTCAGATTTTGATTAATGTTTTAGTGTGTAGGTGTTTAGCACAAATATTTGCACATTTTTGACTTATAAATATCTATATGTACTACCAGTCAAAAGTTTTTTAAGATTTTAATGTTTTTAAAGTCTTTTCTGCTCACCGAACCTGCATTTAATACAGCAAAATACAGCAAAAGCAGTAATATTGTGAAATATGTTTTACTATTTAAAATAACTGCTTTAAATTTGAATATCTTTTAAAATGTAATTTATTCCTGTGATCAGAGCTACATTTTCAGCATCATTAGTCCAGTCTTAAGTGTCCTTCAGAAATCATTCTAATATGCTGTTTTACTGTTCAAAAAAACATTTCTTTAATTATTATTATTATTATTATTATTATTATTATAAATATTTAAAACTGTTGAGTATATTTTTTCAGGATTCTTTGTTGAATAGAGAGATCCAAAGATCAGCAACTGTCTAAAAAAAGCTTTTGTAACATTATATAATATACCAATCAAAGCTTGGAGTCAGAATAATGTTTTTTTTTTTTTTTTGTGGAGTATTAATTATAGAAATTAATACTTTTATTTAGCAATGATGCTTTAAATTGATCAAAAGTGATGATAAAGACATTTATAATGTTACAAAAAAAATCTATTTCAGATAAATTATGTTCTTCTGAACTTTCAATTTATCAAAGAAACCTGAAAAAATTCTACACAGCTATTTTCAACATAATAATAATAATAATAATAATAATAAACGTTACATATATATATAAATCAGCTTTGAAATCACAGGTATAGATTACATTTTAAAATATATTCAAATATAAAACAGTTCTTAGAAATAACAAAAATATTACAAAATTTTACTGTTTTGCTGTATTTTGGATCAAATAAATGCAGGCTTGGTAAACAGAAGGGACTTACAAAAACATTAAAAATCTTACTGTTCAAATATTTTTGACTGGTAGTGTAAAATGAAGAAAACTGTTGAGAATGTTTACATACTTTTACAAAAAAAAAAAGTAAACAAACAAACAAATAAATGATTTGGTCCATAATGAAACAATAATTTTTTTGCAGTGCAAAATGTTAGCAAATCATTGTACAGATGATTTTAGACAAGTGAATCATTACCCAAAATTTTGCTTTGTTTTTGTCTCACACACAACTGCATACCTATAATTTTCGATTTACATACACTGTATTCATGTTGAACCGCACATTGTTGTATTATTATTGTGAGTGAAAGAGCAAGTCATATCCCGCCTATACATCTTGTCTGTGTTAATTTAGCTCAAGATGATAATTAGTGCCAGACAGCTTAATGAATTGCTGGCAGTGCACAAGCAGCACTTGTGACAATACTGTTTCTTATGGCTATACCACGTGTCCTCTATTCCAACAGTGTCCCATATGGCAAATCTGTGCATTAGGAAGTAAGTAATCGCTGACTAGGTTCTCAATTCAGTGTCTATCCTCTCTCTTTACATCTTAATTTAAGACCTTGACCTTAGGCAGAACAAAGACTCTTCCTACAATGATTGACGAATCTCCCTGGAGAGATGTATCTGTCTTTCTCTGGCTTAATGGTCTTTTTTATAAAATTTGCTTTTATTTTTTCAACCCACCCTTTTTATCCAATTGTCCCATACAAATTTTGAAGACTTTGTAGGAGGCTGGTCAATGACATCAGGCTGGATGAGTTTGATTGCTTTGACTTGACAATTGGTTTGCATTGATGAATCCCTCTCAACTCAGTTATAAATGAACGAGGTGTAGGCATTGGAGCAGATGTGTGTGTGGCACATGGGATACAGACTTGAAGATGTGCGTGAATGTGTTTGCATGTGAACGACTGGCAGAGGTTCTTGAACATTAGCATGCTGTTATCATATACTAGAGGTGCTAATTAAGTAGTCTGCTCTCAAAAACAAAACAAAAAAATACAATTTGTTGAGTCAACTTAAAATAATTTGTTACCCTGCTGCCTTAAAATTTTAAGTTCAGTCAACTAAAATAAGTTTAGTCAGCTTGAAATGTTAAGTTGTACTAAGTCACAACTAAAAATTTGGTCTGTTAAACTTAAAAGCTGGGCTTGTTACCCAGCTGCCTTAAAATTTTAAGTTGAATCAACTCAAATATGTAAGTTGCACTTAGTACAACTTAACATTTCAAGTTGACTAAACTTTTTTGAGTTGACTGAACTTAAAATTTTAAAGGCAGCCAGGTAACAAATTATTTTAAGCTGACTCAACAAATAGTTTTTTACAGTGGTGCACTGTGGAGAAATAGAAAATTAGAAAGAAATACATTTTTGTAGCACTCATTTTTAACACTTTTTTTCGTCCTTCTGTCAGACATAAAATGCAAGATGTAATATAATATAATAATATTTAAAGCAGCAACTGTACCGAAGTTAAGGTATATTTTTATAGGACTAGTGTACTGTAATTGCTCTCTCTTATAAGCGTTTTCTTTTTTTCTTACAGCTGCTGTAGTGTTAGATATGATGACGTGAAGCAGAATCTACATCATCAACAGATGTCTTTGGTGCGAATGATGTGAGAATTCTTGTTACCATGACAGCGCTTTTGTTTTTTTTCTGGGTTATGAAGGTTTATTGACATAAAAACTGAACTGAGAGGTCAAATAATAAATAAAGAAGGGCAAACTGTGAGAAACGTGCTTGGGTTATCAGATAAGGGTTTAATATGTAGCAAATGTATGATGAAATAAATACACCAAAATGCTTTCTTGTCTTCCAGCATTCTCTGGATATCTTAAACTCCGTTTGTTGCTCTAATGCTTACTGAAGTGCATCTATCATGGACTGGTATCATGAATTCCCAGTAGCCTGACCCTTGAGTGAATAGGTTGACTGAGCAGGTTGAATACCACCTGATGTCTTTCTAATCACATGAGAAAAGGAGCATCTATCCCTAAACGTCTAATAAAAGGTCAAGGTCTCGTGATCTTCTTGACCACTGTGTACAAAATAGGGTGGAGACCTGTCCTTTTGATCTATTAGCATCTTGCACGCTTTGCTTCACCCAGAAGCCTCTAATTAAATCTGGACAACTGACATCAACAGACAAGTCAGCAAAAAAAAAAAAAAATAAATAAATAAATAGATTTGTTATGCTCATTAAGGGTATTGCTCATTATTGTTCGAAAATACAGAAAAAACAGTAATATTGTGAAATATTATTGCAATTTAAAATAATGGTCTACTATTTTAATATACTTTAAAATATAATTTATTCCTGTGATGCAAAGCTGAATTTTCATCAGCCATTACTCTAGTCTTCAGTGTCACATGATCCTTTAGAAATCATTCTAATATGCTGATTTATTGTCATTGTTGGAAACAGTTGTGCTGCTTAATATATTTTTTTTGGAACCTGTGATACTTTTTTAAGATTCTTTGATAAATAAAAAGTTAAAAAGAGCACCATTTATTCAAAATATAAATCTTTTTTAACAATATAAGTCTTTAGTATCACTTTTTATCAATTTCATACATCCTTGCTAAATAAAAATATGAATTTCTTCCAAATAAAGAAAGAAAGAAAGAAAGAAAAAGAAAGAAAGAAAGAAAGAAAAAAATTACTGACCCCAATTTTTTTAAATGGTAGTGTATATTGTTACAAAAAATCACTATTTTAAATAATGCTGTTCTTTTTAACATTTAATTTATCAAAGAATCCTGAAAAAAGTATCACAGGTTTCGAAAGATATTTTAAGCAGCACAACTGTTTCCAACATTGATAATAAATCAGCATATTTTAATAATTTCTGAAGGATCATGTGACACTGAAGACAGATGCTGAAAATTCAGTTTTGCATCACAGGTATAAACACACATTTTAAAGTATATTAAAATAGAAAACCATTACTTTAAATTGTAATAATATTTCACAATACTACTGTTTTTTAAATCAAATAAATGCAGCGTTTGTGAGCATAAGAGACTTAAAAAACATAAATAATTACACTATGTATAATTAAATATACATGTTAAAAATATAATTCATATTTTTTAATTTTTAAAAATAGTATTCTAAAAATATTTTAAAGTATTACAAAGTATTGTATATTTAAAATTATTGTATTCTAAAATTTACAGTAATATCATTTTTCATTTATTTGTGATAAGGTATACTGTGTTTTCAAATAATTAAAAACACAAAAGACTTGGAGAGAACTTCAAGAAGTGGAGAACTCCACTTCCAGAACAACAATTCACAGATAATTTACTCAACCCCTTGTCATCCAAGATGTTCATGTCTTTCTGTCTTCAGTCGTGAAGAAATTATGGTTTTTGAGGAAAACATTTCAGGATTTTTCTCCATGTAATGGACTTCACTGGAACCCTGATATTGAACTTCCAAAATGTTTAAATGCAGCTTCAAAGGGCTCTAAACTATCCCAGCTGAGGAAGAAGGGTCATTCAGTCATTTTTTTCAGAAAATAATTTTTTTAATACTTTTTAAGCACAAAAGCTCATGTAGCACAGGCTCTGGGATGCGCGTTAATGACACTACGTACTATTGAATCACGTTGAAAGGTCACATGGAACGTAGGCGGAACTACAGACCCAGTGTTTACACAGCGAACACACAAAGACTAAGAAAGCGCAAGTAAGTTTGTAAATGCTGTTTACAAACAAAAAGGTACAATGATGTCCTCCTCTCAAGCTGTAGGAGAAAATAAGATGGAGTTTTTCGGCATACTCAGTACACAGACGATGAACTTAGATGTAATTCGTAGTAGCGATGGGAAGTTCAGATTATTTTACCGACTCGGACCTTTGAGTCTCGTTCAGCAAAATGAACGAATCATTTCATTCATTTTAGAATAATATAATTAAAATGTTACGTGTTATTTCCCTAACACATCCACTGCTTACACAAACGTTGATCACACTACAAACAAGACAAAACTGTAATGCTATAAGAAACAGAAAAGATTAATTCATTGTTTACCTGGGTCTTTAGTCTATGATTAGCTCACCTCACTTCTTATCCGACAAGTTTGAGTCGTTCGTTCATCACGTGACAGCCCCATAAGTTGAACGAACGACTCAAAAACCCCGAAGACTCGAAACAGGTGAACTAATTCCAGTACAGAACCTAATAGGATGTTGCGCATGCGCCACTGAACGAATCACTCCCCGAGACGACTTGTTCTTACCGGGTCACATTGAAGATTCATTCAAAACGACCCATTACTAATTTGTAGCATCGTGGACGTGCATCCCAGAACCTGTGCTACATGAGCTTTTGTGCTCAAAAAATATGCAGATTTTTATTTTTCAGAAAAAATGACCGATCGTTTCGCTAGACAAGACCCTTCTTCCCCGGCTGGGATCATTTAGAGCCCTTTGAAGCTGCATTTAAACTGCATATTGGAAGTTCAAAATCGGGGCACAAATGAAGTCCGTTATATGGAGAAAAATGCCGAAATGTTTTCCTCAAAAACCATAATTTCTTCACGACTGAAGACGGAAAGACATGAACATCTTGGATGACAAGGGGGTGAGTAAATTATTTGTAAACTGTTGTCTGGAAGTGGAGTTCTCCTTTAATCAGTTGAATAAATAATAATTATTAAATGATAAACATTTTTAAGATTGCTTGGTAATTAAATGTTCACCTTTTGATTATTGGTGATGCCGCTAGTAATTATGTGTCTGATTTTTAATTCACAAAATTTGGTTCATTTTAAGCCAGCCATATAGTAATTTTTAAACAATAGTTGAGTTAAATAAAAGTACCCAGAGGGTTAGGTTAAACATTTAACTTTACAATGGGGACAAAACAACCCAGTTGCTAGGTTTGTCCATATGTAGCCCAGTATTTTTTAGAGTGTAGATTTAATTGCATGAGGAGCTGTCATTACATGCGCCTAAATCCCTCCTTCAGGAGGGGCCCACAAGGGAGTGTATGAATTAGAGTTTGGGGTCAAATAGATCTCCTGGTGACTCTTTGTTGTTTCCCATTGGTTGGATTTTAAAAGATGCACAAGCCAATCCCAGCCCATCCATCGCCTGCTGTGTGCATATGCCAATGAGGTGCTCGTGGGTGGGTTGACATCACTTTGAAATGTATGTGAGATTGATGTCACAGGACAAGTGAGAGCCAAGACCAAGCAGATTTCTCTGCTTGAAAGCAGATCCTGGTAGTAACTGGTATATATTTTTTTATATTCTTTATTTATACAGTGTGTAAATGAAGTACTTTTAATTAAAAGCTTCTAGTCTTTATACATTATACATCCCTCTAGAATTTTAAGTAGACTATAATAAAGTTATAAATAAAGGAAGCTATATTTTTCCTACTCCTGTGTTTGTGATGAATAGCTCTTATAATGTAATAGGTGCTAGTTCACATTTGCATGATTCAGAGGGTGATACATGAAGATGAATGCGCGAGATGAATACATATGGAAAAGGTTGTTAGATCGTGTAGGCTTTTGAATTGCTTAGCACTTTACAGCAAATGCACAGATGTTTATGGCCATGTGCTGAATGAATGAAAGTATACTTACATTAAAGGAACAGTTCACCCAAAAATGAAACTCACACTCAGGCTATCAAATATGTGACCCTGGACCACAAAACCAGCCATACGGGTCAGTTTTTTTAAATTGAAATGTATACATAATCAGATTTATACATAGCTGGCTAAATAAGCTTTCTACAGATGTATGGTTTGTTAAGATGGGACAATATTTGGCAGAGATACAACTATTTGAAAATTAGGAATATGAGGGTGCAAAAAAAAAGAGAGAGAAAGAGAGAGAGAGAAAATCGCCTTTAAAGTTGTCCAAATGAAGTTCTTAGCAACGCACATTACTAATCAAAAATTAAGTTTTGATATATTTATGGTGGGAAATTTACAAAATATCTTCATGGAAAATGATCTTTACTTGATATCCTAATGATTTTTGGCATAAAAGAAAAATCGATCATTTTGACCCATACAGTTTATTTTTGGCTATTGCTGCAAATACACACGTTCTACTTAAGATTGGCTTTGTGGTCCAGGGTCACATATGTAAATGAGTTTGTTTGTTTATCAGAACAGATTTGGAGCATTACATCACTTGGTCATCAATGCATCCTTTGCAGTGAATGGGTGCCGTCAGACTGAGAAACAGCTGATAATTACATTACAATAATTAGGCTGGCTTGAAAATCAAGCTTCCCTTCTGTGTACTAGTTTCTAATCCATTCGAACTCATTCAAGCTTCCACTCTATCTAATATTTCTCTATCTATCTATCTATCTATCTATCTAGCCAAGCCTAGCAACTAAAATCATTCTAGTAACTTGCTAATCATACTAGAAACATGCTTATTATGTTAGTAACATGCTAGCAACATGCTAGTAAGATGCTAATCATGTTAAAAACATGCTAGCAACATGCTAGTAACACGCTAATCATGCTAGCAACATGTTAATAATGTTAGAAACATGCTAGTAACTTGCTAGTCATGCTAGAAACATACTAGCAACATGCTAGTAACATGCTACTTATGCTAATCATGCTAGTAACATGCTAACAACATGCTAGTAAGAAACATGCTAGCAACATGCTAGTAGCATGCTAATCATGCAAGAAAGATGCTAGTAACATGCTAATCATGCTACAAACATGCTAGTAACTTGTTAGTCATGAAAGAAACATGCTAGCAGCATGCTAATCTTGCTAGTAACATGCTAGAAACAAGCTAGCAACATGCTAATAACATATAATAATAACAGGCTAATCATACTAGTAGCATGTTAATAATGCTAGAAACATGCTATTAACTTGCTAGTCATGCTAGAAACACGCTAACAACATGCTAGTGACTTGCAAATATAGCTAGAAACTAGCAACATGCTTATCATGCTAGAAACAAGCTAGCAACATGCTAATATCATGCTAATAATTGTAGTATCTTGCTAATCATGCTAAACATGTTAGTAACATGCTAATCATGCTAGAATCATGCTAGTAACTTGTTAGTCATGCTAAAACATGCTAACAACATGGTAGTAACATGCGAATCATGTTAGTAATACGCTAATCATGTTAGTAACACGCGAATCATGTTAGAAAACATGCTAGCAACATGCTAGTAACCTGCGTATCATGTTAGCAACTTGCTATTCATGTTAGAAATATGCTAGCAACATGCTAATAACATGCTAATCATGTTACAAACACGCTAGTTACTGTCTAGTCATGGGAGAAACATGCTAGCAACATGTTAATCTTGCTAGTAACATGTTAATCATGCTAAAAACAACCTAGCAACATGCTAATAACATGTTAATAATGTTAGTAACTTGTTAATTATGACAAAAACATGCTAGCAACATGCTAATCAGAAACAGACTAGCAACATGCTAGTAACATGCTAGCAACATGCTAATCATGCTAGTAACATGTGAATCATTCTAGAAACAAGTTAGCAACATGCTAGTAACATGCTAATCATGATAGTAACTTGTTAATCATGCTAAAAAAACATTCTAGCAACATGCTAATTATGCTAGTAACATGTTACTCATGCTAGCAACAGGCTAGTAACTTGATGGTCATGCTAGAAACATGATAATCAGGCTAGCAACATACTAATTGTCTAATCTATCTATATAAAGTATAAAACTTCAAGCTTTTACAGCTGCTTTGTACTTTCAGGCTAGGATTTTTCAAGTCAGCCTAAAGTTTGTCTTGACGAATGTTTTTTTATCTAGTTCACAAGAAATCCACACCACTCCAGTCCATCAGTTAACATCCTGTGAAGTGAAAAGCTGGATGTTTTTTAAGAAATAAATCCATCATTAAACCATTTTTAATTTTAAACAGCATTATTATGGATTATGGACTCAAGGGCGACTGTTTAAATGTAAAAATGCCTTAATGATGTCATTAGTTTCTTACAGACACAGCTTTTTGCTTCACAAGGTGTTAATTGATGCAATGGATTTGTGTGGGTTACTTGTGGATTATTGTGATGTTTTTAGCAGCCGTTTGGACTCTCATTCTGATGGTACCCAATCACTACAGTTCCGTTGGTGAGCAGGTGATGTAATGCTAAATCTCTCCAAACTTGTTCTGATGAGAAAACAAACTCATCTATACCTTGGATTACCTGAGTGTGAGTAAATAAAAAAAAAGTCAATTTTTCGTTTAAAATGATCAGTGACTTCAGAAATAGTCACTGCTGACTCTTAATCAGCATCTGAGAACAAAACCACCACTCATCATGCAGTTTAGTGTCATCCATGTAGCATCTGTATGTAAATCACAAATGTACCACTATTCCTTTTAAAACTTTCTTTTGTATTCATGGCTTTGAATATGTGATTTTTTCCACTAAATTCAAAGATTGAAATGCAACAATCCCATGCTTCTCATGAATATATAAGCAGCCGAACGAGAGGTCCGGGCGTGGAAGTTTTGTCCAGCGGTGACTATTGACCAGCGGGGATGAATGTGAATGGGAGGGTCACGTAGCCCCTTTGATTGATAGATGCTCATTAATTGGAAAGGGTGTGGGATTTTTACTGCATTCTTCCGAGATTCAGCCCTGAGAGAAAGCCGGCTGTCAGCTCAGCTCTGGGTACGGCGTGTACTTGTTGCAAACTGCACCTTGGCAGCAGAAATCGGGTGAGGCAGAGACTGAAAAAGAGCCTGAGAGAGAGAGGACAGATAGAGATGGAGAGAGAGAGAGGTGCTGCATTTCACAACAACAGCCACAGAGTGAAAAGATTTCATAACCACTATCTGGCAGTGAGAGAGATGTAAACGCTTCTAAATAAACAAAATGAGCAGCAGTTATTTGACCGTTCATTGCCGTTTCACATGTCATTCCACTGAAATACGTATTTGCATATTAGCGGAAAGATGCAGAGATAGTGAAAAGTTACACTGCATCAGTCTGCTTGATTAGTTGTTAGTTACATAATATTAGCTACATAATTTGTGCTTGCATGGAAATGCATTGACACCTGAGACATACTTGAGGTTCTGCCTGGGTTATTCAGGTACAAACATTCAGGATGTTCCTCTTCTCAGGTGTTGTAAGTGAGTTATGGGAAGGCTTTTAAACAGTTGAGACAGGATTTGCGAGTCGTGTCTGTTATAGCCTATGGACACTTCTTCTTTCCAACACATAAAAAAACAAAAGAGGAAGCACAGCATCATATTCATAACCTTGTCTTTAACGTGTGTTCATTGCTCAGGTTTTGCATGCACTTTGCAGATCAAATGTCCCCAGAAGAATAGTAAAAACCTAACATCCCCTGCATTACATTGTGGAGACCAGGCCAACTGTCCCCGTGAGGAAAACATCTTAATGAAGAATAAACATATTAAAATTGTCCTAATAAAATAAAATAATTTACTCACCCTCATGTCATCCAAGATGTTAATGCCTTTCTTTCTTCAGTCGAAAAGAAATTAATGTTTATGAGAAAAATGATTCCAGGATTTTTCTCCATATAGTGGACTTCAATGGGGATAAACGGGTTGAAGGTCCAAATTACAGTTTCAATGCAGCTTCAAGCGGCTCAACACAATCCCAGCCAAGGAATAAGGGTCTTACTTAGCAAAACAATTGCCCATTTTCTAAAACAACATAAAAATTTATCCACAAATGCTCATCTTGCACTAGTTCAACTTCACTCATTACGTAATCATGTTGGAAAGATCACACATAGGTGACATAGGTAACAAAGCAAATGTGTAAAGGAAGTCAAAAGCTAAAACAACGATGTCAGACAATTTTGAAGTTGGAGGAAATGAGATGCAGTTTTTCGCCCTACCCTACATTTTTGAACCAGAGTATTTTAAGTAAAATGTGGTTCTACAAAACATACATTTACTTATGTTTTACAAACACTAAAACGTATAATACTGATGTATTTACAGCATCTAAATGTACAAATACTTACGTACTGTTAGCATGTAAATGTACAATACTGATGTACTGACAACACCTAAAAATGAATCCTTATGAATATTGAAATCGCAGCATCAATTTTATTATTATTGTTGTTTTTAGTGGTCATATCAATAGCCTATTAAATCGTTTGCTTGTTTACTTAATATGAAATTATACCATTTCGTTCTGTTCTGTGTGATTGCTGCTGCCAACTCGTTTCCAAGAATAGGCTGCATAATGTTTTAAAAACAACTTTTTATCCTGAGCAACGAGGCCAGCGAACGTAAGCATCAGCAATATACCCGCCAGGGTTGCCAGGTTTTCACAACAAAACAATTGCTACTCAAAACTAGCATAAAAGTAGCCCAATCGCATTTTAAAAATTGCGTTCCAGGGGGTAAAATACACGTTTTGTGTTGGGGTTCCTTTGGTAAAATAAGCATTCCAGGCACTAAATATTACGTTAGTGGGGTCGCTTCAACCTGTGGACATGAAAAACAACCCGCAGCAAAAGTATGAAAGTAGACCAATTCCGCAGGAAAACCGCAGCCTTGGCAACACTGATACCCGTGCTAACGTGCTCTTTACAAATTCAAATATTGCCGCTAAGGATCTCACCTGCTTCGTCACAGATTGCGACATGCACTGTTTCTGGTGAGGTATGTTTGAATAATGCGTGCTCTCACGGAATGAAGCGGGATAATAATCTGCATAATATTTTCAGTGATTAACAACTTAAATTCTGTTCTGCACCTCACACAAATCTGCCATATTCAGCCAGAGGAATTTGGACTGCTTTTGGTACTGCTTTTGACATTTTTGCAATAAATAAATGATTGTGATTGCACTTACCTGTCTGCCATGTTTTTCTTTATACTGGTTAGGATTAGAGGTAGGAGTGAGATTAGCAACTATATATATATATATATATATATTAATGCGTTACTAAAATTATAATTTCCCTGCATATTTCGATCAATTACGTTTTATATCCTTTTATATTCGCTATAAAAAGGGTAGTTTTAGGGGTAAATTGCTAAATTGCTTATTGATTACATGATAAAAATGCATATGAATCTATCTTAATGATATAAAAGATACGTAAATATTTTATGTTTTTAGCTAAAAATACGTAGCAATTTGTGCATTTTAAATGTCAGCATCAATAAAAACATACAAAAATGCATGTTTTGTGCTTGTAAAACGGTACTAATGTTACGTATTAATACCTACTTATAAACAATGAGACCAGGCTGGAGTTTCCCAACGTGATTAAGCAATGTGTAAAGTGTGAACTAGTGCGAGATGAGCATTTGTGGTTAAAAAGTATACAAATTTTTATTTTTTTTTTAGAAAATGATCAATTGATTCAGTAGATAAGACCCTTATTCCTCGGCTAGGATTGTGTAGAGGCCTCTGAAGCTTCACCGAAACAATTTGATTCCCATTTGAGTCCACTATATGGAGAAAATCCTGGAATGTTTTCATCGAAAAACGTAATTTCTTTTTGACCGAAGAAAGAAAGACTTGAACATCTGGAAGTGAACTAATCCTTTAAATAAACCCACATGGAAAGAACCTATATGAGAATATATGCGCATATATGAAACCTATATGCAGTATATATGCACATATATGATAATATATATGCTGCATATATGCGTATATATGCCACATATAGGCAAAATTGAGGTGCATATATGTGCATATACAGGCCATATAGGTCTCCTGTATTGCTTCTTTATATCCACAAAAAAGCCCTATATGTACATACAAGATATGTCTCCTATATAGCTCATGGCAGGATCTGGTCATTTTAGCTCATATCTCACTTTGGCAACTGTCATACATGATGCCTAGCTCATATTTTCTATTATCAAGGCAATAACTAAGAACTAACTAAAAAAAAAAATGCAAAAAACTTATGTGCGAACACGTGAAATTGGTATCACATGTAATTGGCATGTTATGGAATTTACCCACACGGAAATAACCTATATAAACATATATGTTTTAATATAGGTTTTGATATAGGTTTTTAATATATGTGACATATATAAAATTGGCCGTTTTCCTATATTATATGTACATATATGTGCATATATGTACATATATGTACATATAATATAGGAAACCTATAAAACCTATATCAAAACCTATATTAAAACATATATGTTTATATAGGTCATTTCCGTGTGGGAAACATAATGAGTAAATGAGTATTATAAAAACAAAAATATGTGTGGGCAGAAGTCTATGCAGCAAATGTTCAAGGAGTGACCCACTGTCTTCCATTGTAAGTGTACTTCTGTCAACACATATTTTGTCGTCATTTAAAAGAGGTGAATTGGTTATAATTTTTAGTGCATTTTTATTGTATTTGTATAATACATTTTTTATTTAGAGCCACTACAGCCTTTCCTTGTCCAGTCTTTTCTTGTATTTGTCTCTAGGCGTACATTTTGTTTCCTTTTGTGTTTTCAACTCAGCAGTCAACAACACCCACCATCTGCATTTGAATACAGACTGCTTCTCACACGGCTGAACACTTGCGACGGGGAGACTTTGCTCACATGACAAGTTTCTAAGGTTGTACATGTTCATGCTTGTAAAGACTAGGATACATGACTTTCGCCAAGATTCTTTCCCCGATTTACAGTTTAGAAAAGTTGACACTAGTTGACAGATTTCATAGAAAATTACATAGTGTATGATGGTCACAGACTCAATTTGAGGATATTAAACATGATATTAAACATGTTTAACAACATAGTTTTCATTTGTCACCCGTCTCCTTGTTTGGAACAGCTTGAAAGTCTGGTAGTGTGTGATCTCGGTCATTCAGTGTATGATGTCTAGTTTTAACTATTTACAAAGTCAGGAAGTGTATGATGCCTAGCATTTTAAAATCTGTTCAGAAACCTTGTGTAGTGTATTCTAGCCTTAAGAAACAGTTTTGTTTCTGCATATAACTGACTATGCATGTGTGTATGTTAGAGTATACAGTACGGCATGATTCCAAAGCCGTCTCCTCCATCCTGGTTCAGGCTGGTCCTCGTTCATCCCCACCCACTCATCACTGAGATCTTCTGCTGGCTCTGCAATCTTGGTCTTTGCAGTGTGCCAGACAGTTGCCCACCCACCTGCTTACACACACGGATTTACATGTACAAATTAAGCACTTGAACATACTCACAGCTTACTAGAGGCATACCATATAATTTGACTGTGAAATCACTGGTTTGACTCAAAAGGGATAGTTCAGCCAAAAATGAATGTTTTGTCAGTATTTACTCACCCTTATGTGATTACAAACCTGTATACTGTTTTTTCTGTCGAAAACAAACGGAAAAAATGAGAAAAACAAAACAGATTAAAAGAATTATTAAAATGAACTATTATATTTCTACATACAATTATGACATTAAGTCTAATCATGTTGGCTGGATTCCGGCTGATTTTGAAGTTATCACAATCACATGAAACCAGTGTGATTTTCCTCAGAGTCAAACACAGTGTAATGTAAGTTTGGAAGTGTTCTTTAAAATACATATGCTCTGACGATTTGTTAATGGATTTATGTTATTATTATTTTTTTCCATTCTCTTTTTGCATCTTTCTTTTTTTTCCTTTTTTTTTTTTGGCAAGCTGTCCCTTTAATTAGTTTTTTTTTATTTTTATTTATTAATTTGTAAATATGAATATAATTAATATAATATATTAATGCAATTATTATAATTTATATGATCGATTCAATTTAATATCAGTTCATATCATCTCAAAGCGTAATGTTAATTTTTATTTTCATTTTCATTTCTTTCTTCCTTTTTTTTTTTTTTTTTTTGCATTTTCTTTGGTGAGCTACCCCTTTAATTATTTTTTCTTTCTAATTTTTTAATTTTATTTATTGAAATAATACCCTGAAAGAATACATACCCACATTCCCCAGATTTTTTATTACTATGTAAATATGCAATAATTTTTTAGTGAAATCAATGATACTCTGGAAGAAAAACAAAAATAAAATATATATTAATAAAGAACTAATTAAAGAGACAGCTCACACACACAAAAAAAAATCTTTCTAAAGCTACATTTTGTAATGTCTACTTTATGCTTTTCTCATATAACACAACAATGGCTTTAAACTTTTGATATATTATATGATATATTAAACGTTTATATATATATATATATATAAGGCGATTAATTCATATAATTAATTGCATATTAATCACATAAAATTTGTCTGAGAAATCACACTCAAAACATAACTTTAACTTTTCATTTACTTTTTTTGTCCATTTTCCTTTTGTTTATTTTTTTAATTTTTTGGTGAGCTATCCTTTTTTTCAGATTTTTTTTTATTAATATGTAAATATTAAATTTTTTTTTTTGTGAAATTATACGCTGAAAGAATCTGAAAAAAAAATCCATATTAATAAAGAACTAATTAAAGGGATAGTGCACCCAAAATAAATAAATAAATAAATAAATGCCGCCTTTTGTAATGTCTACTTCGTGGTTTTCTCAATTAACAAAACAAAGGCTTTAAATTATCCTTTGATATATATATAAAACAGATAGCTCAGGCTTTTACATTTAAAAAAATCATGTTTTTTATTATGTTATCATTTTTTTATTGCGTTTTATTGTGTTAGTTAGCTGTATTTTTTATTATTTTTTTTTTTTTTGGTTATTTTTTAGCTAACAAAATAACCCAACTGCAGATTAACTGGATTGCAGAATGCAAAAACATGATTTTGGAAAATTGTTAAAAATGGAGTTATCTGTTTTTGCAAATGAACTCTTCATATATATATATATATATATATAGTATATTGTTGTATGTTGTATATTGGGTTTTTTTTTTTTTAAATATAGTCTACATTACATGTGTTTGTGTACAATATGGGCTTTAAAAAAAAAGGACAGGAAGGAATCTGAGACAGAGATAGGGTTAAATGACATCCCCTGGTGCATCTGTACATGATAGGAATCTCTCTCCTCCTGATCACCTCCCCAGCATTCCTGGAAATCCATGCAGCAGCCAAAAAGAATGATCACATCATTGATTTGATGCCATCTTCGTTTGATCATACAGACCGCAGTTCATTTACAAATGGATTGCAGACATCCTCATGCGACTTGACAAAATTAATCAAACTGCCAGCAGAAAGCCACAAAACCACAAAGGTCAGAATAACTTTCATTAACAACCCAGATTCCGCATCTAGAAATCTTACACTGGTAATATGAGTGAAGGTCAAGGATATGATTATAAAATAGCAAACCGGTGCCCAGAGCCTCACAATTTAATCTGTAAACACATTAATGACTCATACAAGCTTCAAAATCCCAGAAAAAACAAGATGTACGGCCATCTTTGCCTGCATAAAGGCAAGTTATCTTAAAATTAATATTGTAATCATTTACTTGCCTCCTATTTACATTTAGGCATTAAGCAGACACTTTAATCCAAATGAGTAATATCACAAGCAATTTATCACACAAGAAGTCAACAATATTTGTAAACCTCTTATTTCCCATTTACTCCCTGATTAATCTCATGTGTCCCTTTTTACAGCTGACTGGATAAATAGCCTCCATTCCAGCAGAGGAACGGCCTTTCAACAGCGGCCTACTGGAATGCAGCGGGTGTTAACAGAGAAGCTGCACATCCTGGCCTGCAGTCTGCTCAAAATCAAGATTAGCATGCCTTCACAAAGAGCAGCGTTGAGCCGGGATAGTCCAGATGACCCAACATGACCTGTAGACAGAGATGCCCTCATCAAAGAGCAGGACCTTTGTATATCAACACTGCACACAGTGGCAGAGGAATCTGGCATCTGAATGCAGTGTGCACAAACATCAGCTCTATGTCAGTTTGTAACAAAGCACTACCTGAGAAATGTTACCTTTTGTAAAGAAGTGGATATACAGTTGAGGTCAAAAGTTTACATACACCTTGCAGAATCTGCAAAATGTTAATTATTTTACTAAAATAAGAGGGATCATGCAAAATGCATGTTATTTTTTATTTAGTACTGACATGAATAAGATATTTCACATAAAAGACATTTACATATAGTCCACAAGAGAACATAGTAGTTAAATTTATAAAAATGACCCCATTCAAAATTTTACATACACTTGATTCTTAATACTGTGTTGTTACCTGAATGATCCATAGCTGTGTTTTTTTTTGTTTAGTGATAGTTGTTTCTGAGTTCCTCATTTGTCCTGAACAGTTAAACTGCCCACTGTTCTTCAGAAAAATCCTTCAGGTCCCACAAATTCTTTGGTTTTTCAGCATTTTGTGTATTTGAACCCTTTCCAACAATGACTGTATGATTTTGAGATCCATCTTTTCACACTGAGGACAACTGAGGGACTCACATGCAACTATTACAGAAACACAATGCAGGGGTGTAAACTTTTGAACAAAATTAAAATGTGTACATTTTTACACATAAATATCTTTTTACCACCTAAATATCTTTTTTTCTTCATTTAGTACTGCCCTTCGGAAGCTACAGAAGGAAACACAATGCATTAAGAGACGGGGTGAAGACTTTTTTAATATAAATATCAGGGTAAATTTAACTTATTTTGTCTTCTGGGAAACATGTAAGTATCTTCTGTAGCTTCTGAAGAGCAGTACTAAATGAAAAGAAATATGATATTTAGCGACAGTTAAAAAAAAATTTACACATCCTCATTCTATTCAAAAGTTTTCACCCCCGGCTCTTAATGCATTGTGTTTCCTTCTGGAGCATCAGAGAGTTTGAATCTTCTGTAATAGTTGCATATGAGTCTCTCAGTTGTCCTCAGTGTAAAAAGATGGATTTTAAAATCATCCAGTAATTGTTGGAAAGGGTTTAAATACACAAAAATGCTGAAAAACCAAAGAATCTGTGGGACCTGAAGGATTTTTCTGAAGAACAGCAGGCAGTTTAACTGTTCAGGACAAACAAGGGACTCATAAACAACTATCACTAAAAAAAAAACACAGCTGTGGATCATTCAGGTAACAACAAAGTATTAAGAATCAAGGGGATGTAAACTTTTCTCTTTTATGTGAAATATCTTATTCAGGTCAGTACTAAATAAAAAATCTCTCTTATTTTGGTAAAATAATTAACATTTTGCAGATTCTGCAAGGTGTATGTAAACATTTGACCTCAACTGTATGTATCTCTCAACATAGGGATGTCCTGCTGGCCACATGGCCAATTGCAAAGTGCTTTAAGCCAGTTTAAGTCAAGCATTTTGTGAATTCACACTGATGTTATGTAGCTAGATGAGTGTGATAAGCCTTTATTAAAGTAACTAGAATGACTTGCATAATCTAATGACTAAGCATAAATTAAAATTGATTAAAATTATAAACAAATCAGTGATGTTTTGCAGAGATTTTGAGATACTCTTGTAATTTACGATAAATTATTTGTTGTAAATAAGGTCCACACGTACAGAGTGATACTCACACGGCAGAATTTTATATTTATTTCTTGAACAACCTGTTCTTAAAAACAGAAATAAATGTTCATAAATCAAATTAAATAGGAATAAATTAAGTATTATTAAATCTTGCTATTATTACTATTTTTTCAATTAAAATGCCTGTTCTGACAAAAAAAAAGTGTTTTTATCCTTTATGAAATATATGATTAGTACGATTTCATTTCTACAATTAAAATTAGCTGTTTAATGCTTTATAATAATAAAAAAAAAAATCCCCACGGAGATATGATTATCGGTTAGTTAGAAAGTTAGTTAGTAAGTGCCGAACAGATGAAAGTGCATCAAAAGCATACTTTAAATACTGACTTCATAAAAAAGATTAATCCTCACACACAAAAAAAATCCATGTGTGAATATTTATGATAATTTACTCACCAATTTGTCATCCAAGATGTTCATGTCATTAAGGTTTTAGGATTTTCTCCATGTAGTGGACTTGAATGGGAACCAACAGGTTGAAGGTCCAAACTGCAGTTTCAATGCAGCTTCAAA
Organism: Labeo catla; assembly: GCA_012976165.1. Classification (NCBI taxonomy): domain Eukaryota; kingdom Metazoa; phylum Chordata; class Actinopteri; order Cypriniformes; family Cyprinidae; genus Labeo; species Labeo catla. Next base: position 23,761 of record VONZ01000404.1, on the reverse strand, counting down.
GGGCTTTACATGATCCCAGCTGAGGGTCTTATCTAGCAAAATGATCAGTCATTTTCTACAAAAAAAAAGTATATACTTTTTAACCACAAATGCTCATCTTGCACCAGCCCGACTTTGCACATTACGTAATGATGTTGGAAAGGTCACATATGAAGTAGGTGAAAGTACAGACAAAGCGAACGTGCAAAGAAAGTCAAACGCCCTTTACAAAAAAAATGTAAAACAATTATGTCGGACGTTAGAAAATTAGATCTTGTTCCATAAGATTTCCCACAGTCTGTCAGTACTGCAAATAAATATTGGATAAAAGAAGGTGGTAAAAATGTAAACTTGGTCTCTCACTTTATTTGAAACCATAAGTTCATGCTCTTAACAACAAGGGCACAGACATTTTTACAGTTGAAAGAAACATTATGACATAATCTCCTCTTAACTGGGTTTCTGGTGAAGTTTTTTCTTCTTCTTCTTCAAATTAGAATGAGAATACTTCCCAGCTGACCCCTCCATTTGTTTAAGTTTGAGGGTTGCCTTCATTGTAATACAGTCCAAGCACGGCTAGGCCAAAGAAAACAGCTGTTGCCTTGTCAGAAGACTATTGCTTCCTCTGTCTGTGCTCACAGTGGGATAAAACAACTGTTTGGTTGCCAGAGACTCAATCGTTACATAGGGGAAATGCGTGTGTGTGTGCGTGTATCTGTGTGCATGCCGCCATGGTTGTGTTTGCATTTTAGCAAGGAGGATCAAAGTAAGGACAATAATCTACATTACACCAAAATAGTTGCAAATTGCTGTGCTAAAAACAGTCAGCCATGCAGGGGGTCCTGACTGGAAGTGGCTTATCTTTTAATTGGCTGAGAACATCCCTGGACCTGGGTATTTTTAGTGCAGACAAATAAAATTAAGACAGACCTTTCAAAACAAAAACATAGATATAATACTAGATAGATAGATAGATAGATAGATGAAATGAGGAGGCAAAGTCCTCAACATTTTTCTTTTCTTTTCAAATCTAAATACATGTCCCAGTCACATTTTCTTGTTTAAACATTATTCTATTTATTAAAGCCAAATATGAATCTGTTCAAGTTAGTGTTTTTAAGCATTTTACATTTATTACAAAATAATAACTCAAGGCAGTAAGTTTAAACAATATATTTTATTTGTAAACTTATGTTCAGCTATTCTTTTTTAATAGTTAACTCAAGCCATCAAAGCTCATAAATATTGATCACACAGAGATTTAAATTTCACCAAGCTGTTTACTCCCACAGATCATATTTGTATGCCATTTTAAGTCTTATTTTGAAGTAACAGCGTGGTAATAGCTAAGTGTGTGCGTTGTTTACTTAGTTTTTTAAATTAGTCTTCCTATTAATGCCATTATATTGTTCTTCCAGACTGATTCGCGAACGCGGAACGCACACAGACACAAGAGGCGGGATTTATCGCATTAACCAATCACAGCCGATCATAACCAGTCATATCCAATCATGTCGCACGCTTCTGCGGGTCTGTAGCAAGCGAGACGCGGACTCGCGCTGTAACTTCAACTTCACCTGCTGGTGTCACTGTTGGACAGTGCTTCTTTAGAAAAACAACTGATTTATGCGCTTTTTAATGTTATATTTTGTAATATTTGCGTTGTTTTTTATTTTTTTTTTACTATGAATTTTTTTCTCATCCAATATTTTGAGGAGGCACTGCCTCCCTTGCCTCCTCGGAGGAAACGCCCCTGATAGATAGATAGATAGATAGATAGATAGATAGATAGATAGATAGATAGATAGAGTTTAAGTCAAAAGTTTACATACACCTTGCAGCATTGCAGAATCTGCAAAATGTTAATTATTTTACCAAAATAAGAGGGATCATACAAAATGCTTGTTGTGTTGTTACCTGAATGATCTACAGCTGTGTGTGTGTGTGTGTTTTTTTTATTGTTGTTCATGAGTTCATGCCCACTGTTCTTCAGAAAAGTCCTTCAGATCCCACAAATTCTTTAGTTTTTCAGTATTTTTGTGTAATTGAACACTTTCCAACAATGACTGTATGATTTTGAGATCCATCTTTTCACACTGAGGACAACTGAGGGACTCATATGAAACTATTATAGAAGGTTCAGATGCTCACTGATGCTCCAGAAGGAAACATGATGCATTAAGGGGGGTGAAAACTTTTTTTAATTTAAAGATCAGGATAAATTTAACTTATTTTGTCTTCTGGGAAACAAGTAAGTATCTTCTGTAGCTTCTGAAGGGCAGTACTTAATGAAAATATGATATTTTGGCAAAATAAGAAAATTCTACACATCTCCATTCTGTTCAAAAGTTTACACCCCAAGCTCTTAATGCATCATTTTTCCTTCTGAAGCATCAGTGAGCGTTTGAACCTTAGTTGCATATGAGTCTCTCAGTTGTCCTTAGTGTCAAAAGATGGGTCTCAAAATTCTACAGTCATTGCTGGAAAGGGTTCAAATACACAAAAATGCTGAAAACCCAAAGAATTTGTGGGACCTGAAGGATTTTTCTGAAGAACAGCGGACAGTTTAACTGTTCACAAACTCATGAACAACTATCACCAAAAACACAGCTGTGGTTCATTCAGGTAACAAAACAGTATTAAGAATCAAGTATATGTAAACATTTGAACGGGGTCATTTTTACAAATTCAACAATTATTTTCTCTTGTGGACTAGATGTAAATGTCTTTTATGTGAAATATCTTATTCAGCTCAGTACTAAAAAAAAACTAGCATGCATTTTGTATGATCCCTCTTTTTTTGGTAAAATAATTAACATTTTGCAGATTCTGCAAGGTGTAAACTATTGACCTCAACTGTAGATAGATAGATAGATAGATAGATAGACAGATAGATAGACAGATGTGTGACTAGTAATTCCTTAACACGTTATTGTCTGATTAACATCATCTTAACATTCATGAGTGATGTGAGTCTCTGGAGAGTATGAATAAAACTCATGAATAGTGGAGTCAGTGATGCTTCCTGCATTGTGTTTTGTGCTTTTCTGTGACAATCTCACTGTTTTGGAGACACCCCACAATCTGTTGCACTTATGCGAAATTCATTATAGCCTGAGAGAATGACGGGCCCTTTGGCCTTTCAGACAACCAGTGGAGCTTCTCCATCTCCTCCCATGGCCTGCCTCTATTTCAGAGTCCCAACATTCGCATTTGAGTCCCAACAATGGTTAACACTGACAACACCGTCGTTCCCACCCAAGAGCCCTCCAGGTTAACTCGAGCTGAAGATACCTCAACTCATCCACCCACAAAAACCCTCTTCATTGTCTCTCCAGCATATGTTTGAGAAACAGTGAGGAGCAGAGGGCATTGTTGGCTTCAGGGAGAAGTCAAGCAGGGCACATTAGCACATTAGCAGCCAGTCACCCCAGAGAGATAGGCCACCTCAAGAGGAGAGGGTGGGGCAATGGGGCAGACCACTCTACAGGAATTCAAGACATCCATACAATCCACTGCATTGATCTATCGATCCCAGTCCCAGAATGCTCTCTCAAAACAAAGCCTTCCAATAGCCAATCTTGACCCATGGTGAAGCACTCAAGCCTACACCTCCTCCAAAAGCTCCGACCAGCCTTTTCCAGGAACGTCGTTACAGGCCGTAGGGAGGCCCTGAACATCAATGATGCAGGAGGACTGATGTCATGCATCTTGTGGGACACCAATCAATCACTCGGTAATAGCCCAATAAATGCAAATATTGGGTTGTAGATAGGGGGAATGGATGGAACCTTCTTACGCTACTCCAGAAGATCAGGGATTTTTTTAAAGAAATGTTTCTGATTTTATCCCAAGAAATTGTGATAAAGTTGATTCCCATTGTTGCTCACCAGTGTGTCTCTATAAGTAAGGTCCTTAACCTCAGTTACTCCAGTGGGAAGCAATTAGCGTACTCTAAGACAGTGTTGCCAAGTCCACAATATTCCAGCGGAACTGGGCTACTGTAACACTGCTGCTGTGGGTTGTTTTTAATCTTTTAATAATAGAATGCAAATTTATCAGAGGAGCCTCACCAAAAAATTTTTATTTTACACACCGGATTTTTAACAGTGATGTCCTCAAAATGCTTTCAGGCTAGTTTTGGGCAAGTTTTGTTAGTGTTAGTGAAGCCTTATGTTGCTAAATCATTTTTGGAGTATGAGCAAATAATCACTATTATTAGCATTGCTTATACTTGAATTTGGGGTTAGGTAGAATTTGTGTTTGTGCTACAGATATGAATTAATGATCTCAAATCAAGTACACTACCTTTTTTAAAAACTGGGATCAGAATTATTTTTTAAAAGAAAAGTATGCATTAAATTGATTAAAAGTGACAGTAAAGACATTTATATTACTACACCAAATAAATGCTGTCCTTTTGAACTTTTTACTCATCAAAAAATTGTTTCCACCAAATATTTAAACAGTTTCCAACAGTGATAATGCCTAAAAATGTTTTTTTGAGCAGCAAATCGGCATATTAAAATGAGTTCTGAAGGATCATGTGCCACTGAAGACTGGAGTAATGATGCTGAAAATTCAGCTTTGCATCACAGGAATAAATTAAATTTTAAAATATATTCAAATAGAAAGCAGTTATTTTAAATAGTAAACATATTTCACAATTTCACTGTATTTTTAATCAAATAAAGCAGCCTTGGTGAGCATAAGAAAACATTAAAACACTGAAAAAACTTCCCAACCCAAAACTTTGAACAGTAGTCTAGTTTCTTAAAGGTACAGTTCACCCAAAAACTTCCACATGATTTACTCCATCATAGGTGTATATAACTTTTATAGTTATATTTAAAAAAAAAATCCATCCATCATAAAAAGTGCTCCACATGGCTCAGAGGGGTTAATAAAGGCCTTCTGAAGTAAATCGATGTGTTTGTGTAAGAAAATCTAGTGACCACCTTAAATACTTTATCAGTTGTAAAGAAATGTACACTTTGGCAACATCACTCACAGCTTCATTACAGTAACAGAATTCAGAAAACAGTTTTGTACTTGTGTGTGTATCAGTCACAGGGCAAAAAAGCATCACTCGCTCAACAAGTTTTTTATTGGCTGACGAAAAAGTCTTGATTCAGACAGACACTCATTGAAAGCAAATTATTATTGCGCTGCTAATGACTCCCAGGCCGCTATAGAGAGCAGCTAGCGTGATCAATCAGCTATATGCGGCTCCACCAACTCTCAGCTCAATACTGATCAATGCTCTCTAATAAGTACCAATAAATCACAGTCCTGACGGTTTACTGGCTGAATCCAGTATCAATATCATTCAATTGACTCTAATGAATATCCATACACAGCAGCAGAGTGCTAAATGAAGAAACAATGAGCAGATGCTGAGTAAGCACTAAACAGAAACAGTCTTCACAAAGACAGTAAATCTTTCTTTGTTCAATCCACGTTGAATTTATGGCATAAAGCTAAAATAAGCACACAAATAAATCAACCCAGTGGATTGCTCGGTTCAGCATAAAGTACTTCTGATGTGTTGTTATTGAATGCTTTTAGATGTATCAAAAGGATGAGACATGAAGGATATCGTCTTTGTCTGCAAGGGTGTACACACACACACACAAAGGAATCAAAGTGCTGATGTTCAGCAATCTGCTCATGTTGTAAGTCGTTTTAGGAAATGTAATTGTGTCTCCCATCCTACTACTGATGTGTATGTGTGTGTGTTTTTTCTATCTCTGTGTAATTAAAGTGAAAAGCCCACAAATATATACTATAAAAACATACATAGATAATAAGCATAGTCAGATTTTTTTTGCTAGATTTATCTTTAACTAAAGTGTGTAATGAAAAAATCTATTATATACAAAATTTATTTTATTTTTAAAAATATTTTTAAATATATTTCTGGCAGTTTACGTGTCTATTATCACTATTCCATTGAATATGTGTAATAGGCTACAAAGAATAAAAATAATAAAAAAGCTATAAAAAATATGCATACTTACTTTGATAATTTCAAAGTCAATGATTTGTTATGGGGTGGAAAAACTCACCAAAATGAAGTGATTTAAAAAGTGAGTGGAGAGCTGTCACTAAATATTATTTTGGTAATCGAGCAATCAAATTATTATGATGAATTGAGTAATATAATTATAAATAATTTTTTGAGGTAACAAAAACGGACCTAAGCAAACAATAGCCTTAAGAATTACTTAAAATACATATATAATAGCAATGAGGCAATAATTAGTTCAAATAAAGTATCAAAAGGAAGTAATCATATGGTTTTATTGAACAAAACTGTAGAACTAATGTACATTATTCATTATAACAAATGCCTGCAGAGGGCGCCATCGGCCTGACGATTGTTTTTACATTTTACTGCGTGATCTAATCCTTGTTTAATATTGACTAACCAATATTTCATTCAGATATCCACTTCTTTAATCTTTAATATTTGGCCTTTTTTTTTTACTACAGAATTGCTACAGCCACTTTAATTTCTTAAAAATGTGTATATGAAAACATGTAAACTCAGAGTGAGGGTTTGGGCTTTTATTCTGAAATCACGATGAACAAATATTGACTTATGTATTCTCCTGTGTTTGCGTAGGTTTATAAATGATTTACCTTACAAATCTGATTAAAGCGCACATTGCGTTCCCAGATTAACGTTTAAGACGCTCCACACATGTAAATAATGGAGCAGCATTTACTGTGAACGGAGACGCTCTCCGTTCACACACATATATAACCTACGTGCATGAAAATAATTAAAGCACATATACTGAACCTGCATCACACATATATGTGCGACAATACTGGCGATATTTGGATGTAAACAACAGCATGAATTGCTACTACTGAATATGTTTTTCTGCTAATTTATGCTGTCTACACCACAGAAAAAACGTATGGAAGCTGCTAAATCATATAGAGAAGGAATTAGGAAGCAGGAAAGAGCGCAATATTTTGACAAACTAAAGTTGGTGGTAAAGATACTTACCAGCAATATTATTTATATTAGCCTAATATTTCACCTACCTGACCGGAAATTCTAAGAACAAATACAAATGTTGTCGGGATTTCTGCAATGGAAATCCTAGTTCAGTTTGCCAACCACAAACGCCTTTTGTTCCAGTTTTTTTGCACTCTTCTCCTTGATTTGTTATAACTTATAGTACTCCAACTGTTTTTCATAGTCTTACTGATTAGTACAGCCCAAAACATTACAATAATTGATAATTTTCTGCAGCCATTATCAGCAAAAATATGTTTCATTCAGTTCAGTGGCATTGTTTACATTCAGTGGCATCAATATGGCTGATGACGTGTCATGAAAACACTCTATAAAAAAGTGATATCCTAACTGTTTTACAAGTTCGTGATTTTGTATAAATGTAGGATTTAATTTGTATGAAACTGTGCAGTTTCTAGAAAAAAACTGAGCATGACGGTTGACCCTTAACCTTTTTGTACAAAAATGTATGAATGAGATCATATGAATTCAAATGAATTCTCCACCAATTTGTCAAAAAAATAAAATAGTCACAAATTGCGATAGGTGTTGAAACTGAAAGTTCAGTTGTAATCTTTTCTAATGAAATACTAAAAAATATTTCATAAATAAAAACAGACAGATAGATAGATAGATAGATAGATAGATAGTGGAGGTGCTGAGATGTCCAGCCATACGTGTGATGTCCATGTCCCGACAGATGGGATGGTCACTTCATCCCATCAGCCCCTTCTGCCAGGAGCATGATGGACCACTGTATGAGTCTCTTGGGAATCCCCTGGTGAGCCCTCATCCCGGATAAGAACTGTCAATGGATGTGATTGATTCTACTGCAACTTTCCACCCTCACACACACACACACACACACACACACATGTTGGGTTTACATGTTTTATGGGGACATTCCATAGGCGTAATGGTTTTTATACTGTACAAACCGTATTTTCTATCGCCCTACACCTACCCTACACCTAAACCTAGCCCTCACAGGAGACTGTGCACACTTTTACTTTCTCAAAAAAACTCATTGTGCATGATTTATAAGCCTGTTTCCTCATGGGGACCTCACAAATGTCCCCACAAGGTCAAAATTTACTGGTATTACTATCCTTGTGGGGACATTTGGTCCCCATAACGTGATGAATACCAGGTGCACACACATCTGGAGAGTTTACACACAAATGCTCCTTTTCCTGCTTTCTTTCTGTCTCTAACAGTCACACATGCACTGATCCATCCCTCTCTAGATGATCAAAGCATTATTCATCATGCACAGGAAGAGGGCTGGGGCGAGGTGGAGAAGAGGACCTACTGTTCACTTAGAAAACCATTACAAGTAGAACTAATTACACAACCTGAATCCACAGCTGTAACGGGCCATATACTCAAATACTTGTGTGTCAGATGACAGATCATCTGCTTATAGTTTATCCTGTTAAGTTCTAGTTTTTCAGAAGTTTGAGGAACAACTTTTTTTTCTCTTTTTCAAAAGCTTAAGGAGAATTAATGGAGCTGTTAGTTATGTTTACTTCAAGTATCTTCTTTGTCTCAGATGTTTCTTCTAAAATTCCATTTAAGAAATCAAAATAGATACAAATTAGACAACTGTTTACATGCCATTACTGTATACAGATACAAAATTAATGTGGATTGCAGCAGCATAAAGTTTTACTTTCTTACATGTAGCGTTAGAGTGAAATTAATGAATTTTTTTAATTACTTAATAGATCTTTCTGTGGAAAGAAGGTTTAGTTCAGACAGTAGGGGTCAGAAGAAACACTATCAAAACATCCCTGAAGTTTGTACTGGGCCCAGGATGTTTGGCAGTCGGGTTGAATTTTTTCGACAGCTGAGGCATTTAAGTGCTACAGAATAACAGTATTACAACATTCAGCCGTTGGGTCTGGCACCAGGCGGAGGCCCCCTGAGGAAGAGAGAGAATCAGCTGTTTCAGCATGCATGCATTTGTTTGAGTGTCTGCGGGGAGGGCATGTGCGTTTACTGCCCTGCAATTCTGACATAAAAGCAATAAAATAAAGTGATACTCCATGGAGAAAGAACAGTTTGTTCTAAGATTTGTGTGTGCATGTGTGCCTGCCTAAGTGTGTGCCTGCATAAAAAGCATGCTGTTATGCAGACAGTATGTGCCCTATCATATGTTAAAGGGTATAGCGGGGTCCATTTGCTCTGGGATCTCTTGGGGAGGCACTTAGGCTGCTGTAAACTGATGCCGAGGGGCTCTGGACAGCTGGGCTTGCTCATCTGTCTATAGGCTTTCTTTCTTTCATCAAAGAACTGCTGCTTCTGCTTCAGCCCCTAAGGAGTTCCTAACAACCAGCCTAACAACTCTCGCTCTGTGTGGGGTCTGATGTGATCATGTAGCCAAACTTGATTAAACATTATTGTAACATACATCGTTTATCAGAACTTTTATGTTAAGTATGAGTACAATCAGTTGATCAGCACAAAATCAAAATGATCAACTCCTCAGCCCCAAGCATACAGTTTTTCTAGGCTTATTTTGTAATGATGGGTTTAAAAGATCACACTTATCCCTGGTTTCACAGACAACGCTTAAGCTAGTCCCAGACTAAAATGCAAATGAAAATATCTTGCTCCGACTTATCTTGAAATATGTCAGTTCCATTGTTCTGTCTCAAGGTGCACAACAGTAATGTTTTCTTCTAAGGCATTTTTGTAAAAGCTGCTTATATATTTTAAACTAAGGCCTACTGGCTTAAGCTAAGCCCCGTCTGTGAAACTGGGCCTTAAATTATTTATGTAAATAGAAAGAAACCACAAATTGTTATGAAAGGCATCAAACTACCACCAGATTGCTTCCCAATGGTCAAATACAGTATGTGCTTCAGTGGTCATTAAACATGCGAAAATGTATGTCCAGTCAACTGTTATCACAAAATAAATAATTACACAAAAAGATATTAATTTGAAGCGAAATATACTTTAAATTTCACCAAGCTGTTTACTCACTAAAAACTCTTACAGATCATGTTTTCATGCCATTTTTAAGTCTTATTTTGATGTAACAAATGGGTTATATATAAGTGCGTGAGTTGTTTGTTTACCTTTTAAAATTAGTTTTCTCATTAAAGAAAAGTTCACTTCCAAAACAAAAGTTTACAGATAATTACTCATTACTCATCCCCTTGTCATCCAAGACGTTCATGTCTTTCTTTCTTCAGTCGTAAAGAAATTGTTTTATTAGGAAAACATTTCAGGATTTCTCTTCATATAGTGGACTTCTATGGTGCCTGTGAGTTTAAACTTCCAAAATGCAGTTTAAATGTAGCTTCAAATGGCTCTGATCCTAGCTGATGAAGAAGAGCCTTATCTAGTGAAACGATTGATTATTTTCTAAAAATAATGACAATTTATACACTTTTTAACCTGAAATGCTCATCTTGTCTAGCTCTGCGTGAACTCTGTGTATTCTGGTTCAAGACACTTAGGGTAAGTCAAAAAACTCCCATCTCATTTTCTTCTCCAACTTCAAAATAGTCCTATTGCTGTTTTACCTTGTTTTGTAAAGGGTGTTTTATCTTCTTTGAACGTTCACTTTGTAAACACTGGGTCGGTATTTCTACAACGATGTAGGATTTTGAAGTTGGAGGAGAAAATGAGATGGGAGTTTTCGACATACCCTAACTGTCTTAAACCGGAATACACAGAGTACACACAGAGCTAGACATTTGAGGTTAAAAGGTATATAAATTGTCATTTTTTTTTAGAAAATAACCGATCGTTTTGCTAGATAAGACTCTTTTTCCTCAGCTGGGATTGTTTAGAGCCCTTTGAAGCTGCATTTAAATTGCATTTTGGAAGTTCAAACTCACGGGCACCATAGAAGTCTACTATATGGAGAGAAATCCTGAAATGTTTTCCTCCAAAAAAAAATAAAAATAAATAAATAAATAAAAAAACATAATTTCTTTAGGACTGAAGACAGAAAGACATGAACATCTTGGATGACAAGGGGGTGAGTAAATTATCTGTAAATTTTTGTCCTGGAAGTGAACTTCTCCTTTAAGGCAATTATATTGTTTCTCGAACGTGGAACGCACGAACACAAGAGGCGGGATTTATCGCATGAACCAATCACAGCTGATCATAACCAGTCATATCCAATCATATTGTGTGCTTTAGGGGGTCTATTAAAACTCAATGGGCTCAGTGAAGGCCAGAGAGACGTGGACACCCGCTGTAAATTTACCTGCTGGTGTCGCTACCGGACAATGTAAGTGATTTATATGTTATATTTTGTACTATTGGCGTTATTTTATTTTTGTACTATGATTTTTTGTTCTCATCCAATATTCCAATATTTTGAGGAGACATTGCCTCTCCCATTCCCAACGCCCCTGATATAAAGCCTTGCCTTTGACAACAGTCTCATATGTTGCAAATAACCTATCAGAATCAAGCATTTCAGTGAGCTATGTAGTAAACAAAATTATCTGGAGGCAGAATGCCTTAATATTTAATGTGGTTGTAAACGAGGCTGTGAGGAATAGACGAAGTCTTTACAATGGCATACACTGTATAAACGTCCTAGATCACGTAATTTTTACAACTCGCAACTTTTAAACTGTTTTATGGAGTTTTTTTTTTCTATTCAGACTTTTTTTCAGAAGAACATCAGCTGAACAATCGACATGTTAAACAACAGTACAATCCACTGAACTCGCTGTACTTCAATCCCTCACAACCTCATTTTCATTCCTGTCAAAAATGAAAAACAAATATGCCGTTACTCTAAGGTCTATTGATCAACCAAAAACAAGTGCAATTTTTCAGTTCTTGACAGAAGTCTTCTGAAAGTTGATTTCCTGGATATGTTGTGTAAGATCCATCTGTGCTGCTAAGCACTGATTTCTCCAGCTCTGAGATGTGTGAAGGGTCTGGAGTGGGTGGCTTGGGACTCTGTGTTTTTCTGTCTCTAGAACCCATTTAAGATGATGCATGTCAAGTGTGATTGCATTATTCTTATGGCTGTGACATTTCTCACAGCTAGATAATGTTAATGTGTCAGGAGATGTATTGGAGGTGTTTAAGGTCACAGGTAACAGGCATGATGTTTGCAAACAGCTCCAAAATACAGATAGTGCGACTACAAGTAACCTGATACTCAGTTGGTTACCATTGTAATAGAAATTTAGTAGTTAGTCAAGCTGAACACAGGAGTAATCACATTATCACAATGAACTTACTAAGCGCAGGGCCACGTTTACGACTGCGGTGACTTTAGGTGAAGAAAGAAAAACTTTGTGGTCCAATTACGCCACCTGCTGTTCATATCTGTAACTAAATATTTTTAATATGGATTTATTTTCGGATCCTTATTGTTACACATGTACGCAAAATTAAACAAATGTATCGTCAAATAAATAACACAAAATCAACATCATAAGACTATAGATTAATGATTCTTGCACATTTTATCTTAGGGCCTCATACCGACTACAGCAATATTCAAAGGCCCATGACTTGTTTGCATTTGGCACTCAAATTTTCTAACCCACAAAGTATTTTAGCATCTGGGATGAGAATAAAATATATTCATTCTAAAATGGCCATGAAGTTTTGTGATTTTATTAATTCTTTTTTTTCAGATCTAAAAATAACCTTTTTAACATGAAACTACCTCACATATCCAGTGCATTTATTTATTTATTTATTGAAGGTGAATTATCTGAGTTTTACATGTTTTAGCTCATTTTTAAACATTTTTAAGTCATCTTGATGCCCCCTAGTGGACCCCGGCCCTTGGTTGAAAACTATTTTGGTGGATATTCTTTTAACATGTACAGTTTTCAATTCTTAAGCAATTAAATGGCAAAAAAACACTGGCAGGTTATTTTCCCCCATACTATGGAAGTCAATGGCTACCGTCAACTGTTTAGTTACCAACATGCTTTAAAATATTTTCTTTTTGTGTTTGACAAAAAATAACAACAACAACAAAAAAAAAACTCATAGACGGTGAGAAAACCAGAATTTTTTAAGTGAGTTTTTTAAGTGAACAGTCGCTTTAAAGCAGAGTTTAGCTCCATCTTGCCTCAACACACCTGCTGGGAAGTTTCTATGCCTATTAGGAGCTTGATTAGCTTTTTCAGGTGTGTCTAATAGGGGTTGGAGCTAAACTCTGCAGGACACGGCCCTCCAGGACCGAGTTTGGGCACCCCTGCTTTAAAGCTTTCCACCAGTGATTGAGTGATGATTATTTTCAGGAATTCAGCAGTGATAAGTATTAGATATTTACAAAACCAAATCCAAAGTGAATTTGTATAACAAATTCACAGAAGAATAACACTGTGTAGTAAACAGTAAAACTGTTTGCACTACAAACCAGTTTGTTCATAATTAAGATAATACATTAAAATAATATGGTAAGTCACACCAATTTGCAAAATCAAGCAGCAAAACAAGCTGGACGCCGATGGGACTGGTAGCCAGACCCATAAAATTTACAAATGAATGCATCCGTTCTTGCGGGAAAAATAAGGTGAATAGAAATAATTATTTAAAAAGACTCCTAAAAATACAGTCCCTTTTAAAAATTTGATCCAAAAGAATGAATAAACCATCATTGTCTTACACCGTGTCCTAACTACATGTGATGCGACAAGATTCCAGTGAGAAGCAATTTGGGTATCCAAACCAGATGCGACGCCACACCGCAACGCAATAGAATTAATCAAATATCACAACCAATCAAAAGCGTGTGTGCGGGCTCTTTTTGGAAGCACACTGCACTCGCAACGAAATGTATACGTTTTTAATCTAATTCATAAATATGAAATCTTTTTAGGATTATTTAATATACATACTGAGTGACTGATACCATCTTTGTTATGGAATATGCTTGTTAGTTCGCACTGAGTTTGCTGTTTTAATGCACATCTTTGCTTTAATTTATTTTCAAAATTTGAGGTAAAATATGTGTTGCGTTCAGTATGGCTATAAGGTCACGCAAAGTGATATTCAAACTCACATTAAACACGTTTACCTTTTAATAAAGCACAAGAGATTATCACTGTCATATATTGTATGTTGTTGTTCCAGCCACAACTTTGTGGAAATAGAAATGCTTGTGGCCTTTGCAGCTAGTTAGGACAAAAACTCCAATTAAAGGAGAAGTCCACTTCCAGAACATAAATTTACAGATAATGTACTCACCCCCTTGTCATCCAAGATGTTCATGTCTTTCTTTCTTCAGTCATAAAGAAATTATGTTTTTTGAGGAAAACATTTCAAGATTTTTCTCCATATAATGGAGTGTGAACTTCCAAAATGCAGTTTAAATGCGGCTTCAAACGATCTCAAATGCGGTTGGAAATGAGCCCAGCTTTGGAAAAAGTGTCTTATCTAGCGAAACGATCAGTTATTTTCATTAAAAAAATACAATTTAAATACTTTTTAATCTCAAATGCTCGTCTTATCTTGCTCTCGTTGAACTCTGTGTATTCTGGTTCAAGAAAGTTAGGGTATGTCGACTTCAAAAATCATTTCAAAATTATCCTGAAGCCACATTTAAACTACATTTTGGAAGTTCAAACTCGGGGCACCATAGATGTCCACTATAAGGAGAAAAATCCTGAAATGCTTTTCTCAAAAAGCATAATTTCTTTACGACTGAAGAAAGAAAGACATGAACATCTTGGATGACAAGGGGATGGGTACATTATCTGTACATTTTTGTTCTTGAAGTGAACTAATCCTTCAACATGGAAAAGATACCTTTTATCACGTGACACAGCGTCACATTGCGTGTAGTTAGGACACTGTTGGTGCATTCCAAACGGGATATATTGCCCTCCGAAGTGAAAACAATCATGGCCGCCATATTGAAGGGTCGTTCCAAACCGAAGTGCTCAAAACTGGTCACTTCAAAGGGCCCTTCGGAATGAAGGACTTCGAAGGGTACAACTGATGGACACTTCGGGCCCCCATGATCCTTTGTGCTGATTCTTTCCATGATGACAGCGCCTCCGTGTGATCACGGGATGATGACATAGAAGGGCACTTTAAGAAACGGTTGTTTGGTCCCCTACACCCTTCAACCCTTCGAAGCTCTCACTCTGGAGGGTAAACCCTTTTTAGACTATAGAACAGTGGTTCTCAACCTTTTTTGGACCAGCGCCCCCCTACCCATTATCCAGGTCCCTCACTGCCCCCCATCAAATAAATCGTAGTCTAATTATCCTCACTGAATATTAAAGTTGATTATTATTATTTTGTGTTTATAAGGAAGACTGTTATTATATGTACAGTAATTCAAATGTATGGGGTCATTATGATTTTTAGGAAATTACTTTATTTCAAGGATGCATTGAATTGATCAAAAAAGACAGTGAAGTACTTTTTTTACAGTAAATTCTTTTAAAATAAGTGTAATAACATTCATTTACAGAGTTTTTAAGCATGTTGGTGGTTTTCATTGCTACAGCTTCAGTGTTGTTGAGATGCGGATATATCTTGTTGCACCAAATTTAAAAAGACTAAATAAAAATGACATAGTGGACGTTGTTATTTTGGTGAGTAAATACCACATTTACACATTCAAATGGAAGAAATGTAAACCCTACTTTACTATGTTTCGTAGATTTTGTGAGAATATTTCAAAGTTTACTTAAAAAAACTAAGTCCAACCCTAATTCTAGAAAAGTTGGGACATTTAGTAAAATGATCAAATCTGTGATTTGTTCATTCTGTTTAACTTTTATTTCATTGACAAAAGTACAAAGAAAATATTTCCAAAGTTTTCACTGACCAACTTAAATCTATTTTGTAAATATAAACATATTTATTTATTTATTTATTTGAAGTATGCATCCCACTCCAAAAAAGTTGGGACAGAGGCAAAATAAAAGTGAAAAGATTATAGAATAACCAAATAAACTGTTTTGAAACAGCAAGCAGGTGAATTGGTAACAGGTGAGGGAATCATGTTTGGCTATAAATGGAGCTTCTCAGTCTTCGTAAGCAAAGCTGGATCATGGCTCCAAATTTGTTTACATTAACAAAATAAAACTAAGTTGGCCAGTGAAAACATTGTTTTTTTTTTCTCTGTACTTAAGTCAATTAAATAAAGGCTAAAGAGACCAAATGACATATTCTTAATTTTATGGCATTTCACAAAACACCCCAACTTTTAATTGGAGTTGTAGAAAGATGGGAAACATGCTCCACATTTTCAAAATAGTGACTATTTTAGTGCTGTCCTGATTTATATATTTGTTATAGTCAATTAAATTTCAAATCTTGCTTTTTTGTCAGTGTGTTGTGCCAGCTATAATAATACACTGTAAAAATATTTTCATTCACATAAATAAAAAAATTTAGGGTAATGGTTCACATCTATATTTTATAATTTTAGCCAATGAAAAATAAATAACGTGCCCTAAACAATATTTTCTATGTCTATGAAAACTATTTTATAAAACTTGACACAAAGTATATTTTTCTTGTTGAACAAAGTCAATTAATTTAAATTCTTTTTTTGTTTAGATCAAAATAATATTGTTTAGAACAAGTTATTTATTTTTCATTGGCTAAAATTATAAAATATAGATGTGAACCATTACCCTAAAATTTTTTAATTAGTTGAATGAATCCTTGATCCTTCCTTGATCTATGTAAAGCTTTTGACACAGTCAATTATCAAATACTCTACAGTAAATTAAATCAATATAGTCTCTCTGAGCACACCCAAAAATGGATAAGATCTTATTTGAGTGACCGAAAACAGTGTGTACGAGTAAATAACATCCAATCTGCGTTCAGAGCCACCTCAATGGGAGTGCCGCAAGGGTCTATTTTGGGACCCTTGCTTTTTAGCATCTATATAAATGACCTCCCTACAGTGTGCTCTGACGTTGATGTGATTATGTACGCTGATGATACGGTTATCTTTACTTTTGGGAAAAACGAGCTGGAGGTTGCTGATAAATTATCAAAAGAGATGAAAAAAGTTGCAGAATGGTTGCAGATGTCATGTCTGACTTTAAATGTTGATAAAACAGTTTCAATGTTATTTTCAAATAAACATAAATTACAACAAACTCTAGAAATTCAAGTAAATGGACAAAAAATTAAAAATGTAAATGAAATAAAATATTTAGGTCTAATACTTGATTCGAACCTTGGTTTTAAAAGTCATATAAAAAAACTTGGTAATAAAGTGAAATTTAATTTGATGAATTATAAACATATTAGAAATTCATTAAATACAGAGGCCTCAAATACCTATCTTAACACTATGATTGTTCCACATTTTCTGTATTGCATGTCTAGTTGGTCTCAGGCGTGTAAAACATCGTTAAAACCACTTGAATCATTATATAAAAGGGCCATAAAAATTCATGATAAAAAATCTCGATTATATCATCACTGTAAAGTACAAAGTAAATATAATTTTCTGAGTTTCGAAAATCTTATTAAATATAATCAAATTTCTGCTTTGTTTAAAATAATCCATAACATCGCTGCTCCCCCTTTGAAAAAATTTTTCACACTAAATTCGGAGAGAATTTCTAGAACCACACGGTCGACAGTCAGAGGAGAGTGCAGCGTTGCAAGATGTAAAACTGCATATGGTCAACAATCTTTCTCTTATAAAGCAGTGAGCCTTTGGAATACTCTTCCAAACAAAATTATTTCATGCACAAATTATTGTACTTTTACACGCCTGACCAAACAGTGGTTATTATCAAAGCAAATTTGTATGCATTAAATGACTGTGATATGAATGCTGTAAACTGTGAGTGAGTGAATTGAATGATGATAGAAAGTGTTTTTATGATGTGAGCTTCTATGTATTTTTTTGCATATATTTGATAAGCTTTTGTAAGTGTAACAACAACCTGTCCAGGGACTGCGGGTGGAAATTAGCATTTTTGCTATAACCTGGCACATGACATCTTTTCTTATTTTAGACTAATGTTGTTTGTGCATTGTCCCTGATCAAATAAATAAAATTAAAAAAAAAAAAAAAAAAGAAAACGTTTTTACTACATCTACATCAGTTGTTTTACTATTCCAATTTGTTGAACTATAAAATTAAGAAAAACAACACAAAGCGATATGCAATATTCTGTTTTATTTTAATTCAATTCCAAATGTTAATTTAAAAACACAACAAAACAACGTTTTTCTGAAAACGTTTCCACATAAAACATGAAAACACTAGTTTAACAAACTTTTTATGGTTTTATTCCACTCTCAGTTCACAATTTTGGCAGTACTGAATTTTAGGTGCTAACTCACCTTTTCTGAGGTTGAGCATTACCTGCTGAATAAAATATAAAGTGCTTTTCATACACTTAGTCCAGGTGCAGGGCATAAATCAGTCTGAAAACAATGGACACAGAAGGCCTGAGATCGGTCAGTCCATCCATTACAAAATTTTCTTCCAAGATGATTTCCACTCTAGATGGGTTTTGAGCTGTGGACTTTCTTGAGCAACGCTGAGGATTCGTACTGGAGTCTGTCTTGTCAGCTGCATCCTAACAGAGGAAGAAACAGATTGACAAAGACATTATGAATAATTATGAGTTCTACAAGGACATGAACGCTTTTCCCAAGTTAGAATCTTGTAATTATGGCGATTGCAACATGGGATGAATGCACTTACATACCTGGTTTACTGTAAAAAGAGCTGGCCTTTGAATTATCATCTGGGTGATGTCAGGCTTGTCATTGACAACTTTTCTGTGAAGAGCGAAAGTTTGTAAAAGAGCAAGTTAGTCTTTATAAGGGCATCTGACTTAATGGTTTGCATTTAATTGTGCAGTGTGCTAGTCAATAAAGTGATCATCCTCAGAGTCAGAACAGGGGGCGGTTTCATAAAAGACGCTAAGAAAAGCAGGGATAAAAGTCCAAAACCTGACTTGAAATAACCTAACAAATCGATCAGGACTAAAGCAGTTTCAAAAACGACCATTTAAGTTCACGCAATCTCACTAAATTGATCCAGATTCAGTGAGTCAAAATAATGTCAGCCCTTATGTCAATCATAGATCAAATCGATACACCGTGGCAAACAGCAATATATTTGTGTTGTTTAATGCATTTAAGACGTGGTGTTTTCCCCAGTGCATAGCGGACATGACACACAATACACTGAATACAGTCGGTTGTAGCCTATATTTTTATTTATTGGATTTATTTAAGTCGCATTTTTTTGTATACTTTTATTTTTGGACTGGTAATAAAGTCAATAATTGTATGTGAGAGACAAAGGGCTTACCTTAGCCTGACAGTTAGCCTGCTCTGGACCAGGTTAGTTTCCCAGCATAAGTTACTGAGCTTGATCTATGGTAAGTTTGCTTTCTGAAACCAAATCAAGTGACAATAAGTCAGACTAACTGAAATAATTCTGGCTTATTTGGTAAACCTGTTTTATGAAACAGCCCCCAGGTCTCAGTTAATCCACGACACACAGCTGATCTGGAGTTTTTGTATAAATGTTGTATAAGTGTACAGATTACAACAGATGTATAAGTAACCGACTCTCAGCACCAGTGTGGGTGAGGCGTGGTCAGGAGATGAACTAATAATTTTAATTTAAGATAACTAAATTAACCTTGATATTTTACATTCGTTAAAACAAAAATTTAGTTGAGCTCTCAATTAAAAATATTTATATTTAACAATGTTTTGAACTAAAAAAAATATTATTTGAAAAATAAAACAAAAAGTTGTAAACTGAATTGAAAGACAAATTATTAATTGGATGAGGAACTGCTTGAAAAACTTTTTCAGTGTAAGAAGAAATGTTTATCAAGCAACAATCAGCATAATTTCTGAAGATCATGTGACACTGAAAGTTGTAGTAATATACTGTAGCTTAGCATGAGAAGAAAACACATTTTAAAATATATTCAAATAGAAAGTTTTTTTTTTTTTTCAAATTTTTTCAAATGCAACCTTTTTTATGAATCAAAAAAAGGAGCCATGTGGATATAAATAAGGCTATATTGTGAGCTTTGAATAAACACTTTAGAAATTTGGCATTCAAACCAACCGCAGCCAATCAGCAAACAAAAAGTATTAATATTATTTTTTCTAAATAAAAAACATCTCTTGCTTTATCGTGTCTAAATGCTTGCTATTGTTTTGACGCAGCAGCTGCGCTACAGAAAGTCAAGCAAACACTAAAGTACTGAAGTCGTTGGTAAGCAAATGATACACTGTCAAGTCTAGGAGCGGGAGTATTGGTGTAGCGTCACGGTTACGATATGGTAGCTCGTTCCACGATGGAGGCGAGGCGTTGTCAGTAATGTCTGACACTAGAAATTACGCTCTTGAGAGCCCAAACACCTCTGACAGCGGATTTTGAAGAAAGGCCAATAGAAATTGCGTTGTGCAATTTGCACAGCTACATACGCCCGGACATCCAATTTATAATAGGCAGCGTGTGCATCTGCTTTCACTAGTTCTGATGAGGAGCGAAGCGTCAGCTCGCAAGAGAAGCGCGGGGATGAGAGATGTATGGCATGGGAGACACAGCGTCTCCGTTCCCTCCGACGGGGATTTCCTCGGCACCCCGAGGCGTTCCCTATCTATGCATTACCTCCAGGACAGCCGGTAGTTAATACGGTACTAAGGTCCCGTAAAACGCCACATGTCGGCCAGCGTCCGCGGCTGAGACAAAGTGTGCTCTGGGGGCAGGTGTTAGCGTAAGTGCAGCTACCTCCTCATGACCAGCGTCCAAGGACTGGCTACCTGGCCCGGGAGGTCCTGCAGCCGGGCCTCCCTCAAGGGCGGCTGAGTGTCTTGAGATCGTTGGGAAAAATGCCTGCTCCCGAAGGAAAGACATTACGGAGTTCACGACCTGCCCGACAGGGGGGGTTAGAGTGACATAGTTAGACATGGGACCTGAGGTGTGTCTCACACCCGGGAAGACAGCCAGACTCAGATCCTAGAGAACCTGTTCTCAGGGGAAAACACCGCACCACAAGAGTTATAGGTGGAAATACACATATGGGGCCACATAAGGAGCCACTACATATGGGGCCCAATCCAATCAAAATAAGGGTATTCATACCTTGTGAAGGGATTCCATAGCGAGTTTCTCCGCTAAACTCTGCCATGTGCAGAAGTGCCAAAGATGGAGATGGTGTCCAGGGTTCACATCAGGAAACCTACTGAAACTCAGAAGCGTAATCACCATTAGGGGAAGCGCTTTATGCAAGCTCTACACCAACCAGTGTGCTGAGTCAAGAGTTAGCAATCAAGACTCTAGCTGACACTGGTTCCGTGCGCAAATTATAAAATCTGGCAAATGTGTTAGGTGTAGCCCAACCCGCAGCTCTACAGATGTCTGTTACTGAGGCCCCATTCGCCAGGGCTGCTGAGGCAGCGATGCCCCTGGTTGAGTGGGCTCTTACCTCCAGAGGGCAGGGTAGGCCTCTGGCCAGGTAGGCCATACGGATCGCGTTTACCAGCCAAGGGGAGATCCTCTGTTTGGAGACAGCTTTCCCCTTCTGCTGTCCTCCGTAACAAACAAAGAGCTGCTCCGAACGTCTGAAGGGCTGCGTTCGTTCCATGTAGATGCGCAGGGCACGGACTGGGCATAACAAGGGCAGGTTGGGGTCATCTTCCTGGGAAGAGAGAGCTTGCAAGGTCACTACCTGATCTCTGAAGGAGTGGTGGGGACCTTGGGCACATATCCAGGCCAAGGTCTCAAGACAACGTGAGAATCCGCTGGTCCGAATTCCAGGCACGAACTGTTCACGGAGAGGGCTTAGAGGTCTCCCACTCTTTTGATGGAAGTGAGCACAGTCAAAGAGCCGTCTTGAAGGAGAGAGCATCGAGTTCGACTGACTGAAGGGGCTCGAATGGATCTTGTTGTAGACCTTGGAGAACCACAGCAAGATCCCAAGAGGGGATGAGATGCGACTGAGGAGGGTTCAGCCTCCGGGCTCCTCTAAGAAACCTGATTATCAAATCGTGTTTCCCCACCGATCTGCCCCCCACCAAGTCATGATTAGCTGATATAGCTGCGACATGAACCTTGAGGGTTGAGGCAGACAGGTGCCTGTCCAGGCCTTCTTGAAGGAAGGATAACACTGATTTGATGCCACAACTCCGTGGGTCCTTCCCGTGGGAAGAACACCAGTTCACAAAGATGCGCCATCTTAGGTCATACAGCCATCTGGTAGAGGGGGCTCTTGCCTGTAGAAGTGTGTTTACCACTGAAGGTGAAAGGTCTCTGAAGTCCTTCTGGTCACGTCCAGGGACCATAGGTGGAGGTTCCAAAGATCAGGGCGCGGGTGCCAAATTGTGCCCTTCCCCTGAGAAAGGAGGTCCTTCCTCAGAGGAATGCGCCAGGGAGGGGCTGATGCCAGGAGCACCAGGTCCGAGAACCAGGTTCTGTTGGGCCAGAAGGGGGCCACCAAGAGAATCTGTTCCTTGGCCTCCCTGACTTTGCACAAGGTTTGTGCGATGAGGCTCACTGGGGGGAACGCATACTTGAGCCGGCCCCTCGGCCAACTGTGTGCCAGTGCGTCTATACCGAGGGGGGCCTCGGTTAGACCGTACCACAGCTGGCAGTGGGTGGATTCCGGTGAGGCAAAGAGGTCTACCTGTGCCTGGCCGAATTGATCCCAAATCAGTTGGACCGACTGGGGGTGGAGTCTCCACTCGCCTCCGAGCGAAACCTGTCGTGACAGGGAATCGGCCATACGATTGGCTTCGCCCGGAACGTGAGTGGCTCGTAGAGACTTGAGTCTGTGTTGACTCCAGAGCAGCAGGTGGCGGGCTAGTTGTGACATGCGAAAGGAGCGTACACCGCCCTGGTGGTTGATGTAGGCTACAGCCGCAGTGTTGTCGGACCTGACCAACACGTGCTTGCCCTGAATCATAGGTTGGAACCTCCTCAGGGCCAGGAGCACTGCCAACAACTCCAGACAATTTATGTGCCAAAACAGTCGGGGGCCTGTCCAGACCCCGGAAGCTGCCTGCCCGTTGCAGGTGGCACCCCAGCCTGCCTTGGAAGCATCTGTGGTGACAACGATGCGTCTGGACACCTGTTCCAGGGGAACTCCTGACCTTAGGAACATAATGTCTGTCCAAGGGCTGAGTGTCTGGCGACACGATGGTGTGATGTTCACTCGAAATGTGCCTCGATGCCACGCCCACCTGGGGACTCGAGTATGAAGCCAGTGCTGCAGCGGTCTCATGTGCATCAAACCCAACGACGTGACCGCGGCTGAGGATGCCATGTGCCCTAGGAGCCTCTGAACCTGTTTTAGGGGGACCGCTGACCCGCATCTGAGTGTTGCCACACACCTCAGAACTGACTGTGCACGCTCTGGGGAGAGACGCGCAGACATACTAACAGAGTCCAGCTCTACGCTGAGAAAAGAGATCCTCTGTGCCGGGGAGAGTTTGCTCTTTTCCCAGTTGACCCGAAGTCCCAACTGGGCCAATGGTTGAGAACCATGTCCCTGTGTACGCAACCCATATCCCACGAGTGAGCTAGGAATAGCCAGTCGTCAAGATAATTGAGAATGCGGATGCCCACTTCCCTGAGGGGGGCAAGGGCAGCCCCCGCTACATTCGTAAAGGCGCAGGGCGGCAGGGATAGGCCGCAGGGGGAACCTTGTACTGATGAGCCTGATCTCGAAGACAGAGTCTTGGAGGATCAAGACATGATAGTACGTGTCGCTCAGGTCCAATGCCATCAACCAATCTTAAGCCCTGACACACAAGGAATGTGTGTTC
>VONZ01000403.1:497500-643308 GCA_012976165.1 Labeo catla | reverse complement strand
TGAAAGGAATCTTTGCCAAATTCACAATGCTAATGTAAGAGCTGAATCTGAGGTCATGTGACAAAAGTCATGGAGTTTGCCCACTTGGTGGTGCTATAAGTGCATAAAAATGTCCATAACTATGCAACCGTTTGTCCTGTTAACATGAAAACCAGTCCACACAATCTTGGTGCAAAGTGCCACAAGTGGCTACGAGGACATTTGCGTATCTCGAAAAACATGGCCACCATAGGTTGATGAAATTTGAGCGCAGAAAAAAGCCCGACAGCCTTATCAGCAGTTGTATAAGACACAAGGGCTTTATTTTGCAAAATCCCGCTTATTACACAGCTGCTTGCCACAGAAGTGAATAATTAGACATAAAACATTGATCTGAGTTCAGATATTTGAACACAAATCTTCCGTTATAAAAGCAGTTGCTAGGAAGTGGCAAGCTCAAACTAGACGGATGTTTAAGAGAGTCTGTACAATCATACCACAACATTTCACCACAGAATTATGGTGATAAAAGATATTGAAAATGAAAATGTTTCAACTTCAGTTTGTTAGTTATTTTATAATCCATTACAGTGTACAAAAACAATCGTCGCAAAATGACAGCAGATGCATTTGTAAGTCTGTGATACCAGGATGACATAATTAATTAAATAATTGTATTCATTATTATATTGAATTGAGTTTTAATATTTTATTAGCCAACCAGCTTCCACGAATAAAAAACTGCAGGCAGTTACCCGGATGAGCCTGTGTTATTAGTTTTTACCGGTTGTTATATGGGAACATCAAACCTTGGAATGCGGTGACTGATACAGTACAGATTGTGTCAAAGCAGCTTCACACAGAAACACAGGAAAACAGCAGAATCAGTTATGGAAATTCAACTATGGAAATTCTTCTGTAAAGCAGCTCTAAAAGACAACAGTGTCATTATTCATCTAAACTCAGCACAATGTTGGTTCAGTTCAGATCAATAACAGTGTAAACTTCATCATTTTGAAACAAAGGCAACAATGTTGTTCATTATTCAGCTTGAGTTAGTTCAGTACTTCAAGAAAACAGTGTAACAGATTTATCATTTTATGTAAAGAGACTGTTGTTGGTTTTTGTTATTGCATGTGTGTCGAAACTACTGTACATCTCTGTACATTAATATCTGATTTATTGTCTGCCATGCACAGCTGAACCCATTTACAAATAGGATTGTTAATATCAGACTGGTCAGGGATGTTGTTGAAAATTAACTTCAGCTGCTGTTTTTTTGACATTAGATGAAGAGGGTGTGTAATACCGGCATTGTTAACACAGTATCTCAGTGGTTTTTACTCAGCTTGTGCAAGACTTGAAATATGCTTATGGGGCCAAATACTTCACTGGCAAATGTTTAATCACTGGACAACAATCTGTGCAAGCTGAGGACGTTGATCCTGTTCCAACAGAAAATAAATTCGCTTCAGAGTAACTTGTTAAGAGGAACCTGCTGTGGTTCCTCATGCAAGTTGTTGACAGGAAAACCCACACATACCGTCATGTTGTTTTGCTCTCCTGATCTGGAATAATGCTACCGTGGTGGCTATTCTGCTTATCGCAGCTGTGTACCAGGCACTGAAAGAATGTTACAAGTGTCTAACCAAGCAGAAAACGCCACCCTAAGGCTGAACTTAATATTGTCTATGTTTGTTTAAGGGAAACAACATCACTCTCACAAGAGTTAAAGGAAGTGTTCACCCAAATAATTACAATTCTGTCATCTTTTACTACCCTCAAGTTGTTCCAAACTTGTATGAGTTTCCTTCTGAGCACAATAGAAGAAGAATCTTAGTAGCCAAACAGTTGACGGCAACCATTCCATAATATTTTTTTTTTTTCCCAAATGAGGCAAGGCAAGGCAAGTTTATTTATATAGCACATTTCATACACAAAGGTAATTCAAAGTGGTTTACATAAAAGGAAGTAGAATAATCATAAAAATAATAATAAAACAATAATTCACAAAAAAGGCAGTAGAATAATCATAAAAACAATAATCACAACAATAAAACAAAAAAAAATTAAAAACTTTTAAAATAATTTAAAAATTGATTTAAAACAAATTTAAGACAGGTAAAAAAAAATGGAAAAAGGTTATACATTAGTGCAATCAGTTCGGACGTAGCACAGAGCTCATTCAGTAAATGCACAGCTAAACAGATGAGTTTTGAGTCTAGATTTAAATGTAGCTAATGTTTTAGCACATTTGATCTCTTCTGGAAGCTGATTCCAACTGCGGGCAGCATAATGGCTAAAAGCGGATTCCCCTTGTTTTGTGTGAACCCTTGGTATTTCTAACTGACTCGATCCTAATGATCTGAGTGGTCTGTTAGGTTTATATTCAGTGAGCACATCTGCAATGTATGTAGGTCCTAGGCCATTGGGTGATTTATAAATGAATAAAAGTACTTTAAAATCCATTCTAAATATAACTGGAAGCCAGTGTAGGGACCTGAGGACTGGTGTGATACGCTCAGATTTTCTGGTTCTAGTCAGAATCCTGGCAGCAGCGTTCTGGATGAGCTGTAGCTGTCTGATGGTCTTCTTGGGAAGGCCAGTGAGGAGACCATTACAATAATCCACCCTGCTTGTGATAAAGGCATGAACAAGTTTCTCCAAGTCTTGACTGGAAACAAAACATCTAATTCTTGCAATGTTTTTGAGATGATAGTATGCTGATTTAGTTACTGCTTTGACATGACTACTGAAACTAAGGTCTGACTCCAGAATCACACCAAGATTCCTGACTTGGTTTTTAGTTGTTTGACCCCTAGAGTCAAGGTATGCATTCACCTTAAGAACTTCCTCTTCGCTTCCAAATGCAGTGACTTCAGTTTTCTCCTTGTTTAACTGAAGGAAGTTCTGGCACATCCAACTGTTAATTTCATCAATGCATTGGCAGAGGGAATCAATGGGGCTGTAGTCATTTGGTGATAAGGCTAAGTAAATCTGGGTATCATCACATGAGGGCAAGTAAATGACAGAATTCAAATTTTTGGATGAACTGTACCTTTAAATATACTCGCTGCAGGTCAAAATGGCATTCTGAGCCACGTGTGTTCGGAGAATTCAAAGATGAATTAGTGCGAGTTTTTACTTTCATTTTCATTCTCTGTTGTTTGCACATTTTAAAACTGTGCCAACGCATCAAAAATTAACATATTAACCCTCATAATGCATTCAGAAACTGTGTAGTATTTTTTTTATTTTTTATTCCGGGTCCTGAAGAATTCTTATTTTCTAAAACAGTCCTAACTAAAACCATTTTTATCTAATCAACAACTTCTCTTTAATGAATAATTGTGAATGTGAATAAAAACAACAACAACAACAACAACAACAACAACAACAAACACATAAATTCATGATTTTTATAGTTTTTTAACCTATAAACCTGTTTTTTTTTATTAATGAAATGTATAACACATGATTGCTCAAAAACAGAGACCTACACAATTATTTATAACAAAACAGCTTTAAAACAACATAAATATTAAAGTTTTTCAAATAAAAGCTTTCACTTTCAGATGATAAAATAAAACAAAACATATTTTAGCAAAATAGAGTAAACTGTAACATATTATCCCCAAGAATTCTTAATACAGTGGACTACCAGTAAAATTGATACAATTTTGGGACCAAAAATTTGATTTGACACTTTGACCTGACCGTGTTTTGTTACATACCTTTCTTCTTTTATACCTTTCTACCTTTCTTCAAGTTGTTGTCATATTTGATTACCATTTTCTAAACTATAGCAAATAAACCTAGGTTTTAACGTCACGTTTCAGTATGATTTCGGTATAGCAGGGGGAAAACGAGACCTTTTTTTTTTTTTTTTTAACAGTGGTTTACTGAACAAGTTGTTCTTTTTTAAATACATTTAGTAATAATTCAAATTGTCTTAGTGATAACAATCTACCTCAGTTTATTCTTTAAACTAGAGAGAGCTAAAAACGCTAAACGTTGCTAAATGCAACGTTTAAACAAGCTCGTCATTGAGCTCATTTGCATTTAAAGGAACAACCCCTTAAAATGAGATGATTTTTGCAGAGCTGATTTTGACAAGGTAAAACGGGTGCTGTTTTACAAAACCATTAAGAATTTTTAATGAAAGTATATTAGACACTTTTCATTAAGACCCTAAAGGAAAATGGGCATCCGATGACCCCTTTAAATAATTAAGACTAACAGTTACAGTAAAGCATAAGGAGTATTTAGTGTAATATTTCGCGAAATGCTCTTTTCTACAGTGTAAAAAACAATTTGTTGAGTCAACTTAAAATAATTTGTAACCTGGCTGCCTTAAAATTTTAAGTTCAGTCAACTCCAAAAAAGTTTATTCAACTTGAAATGTTAAATTATACTAAGTGACAACTTAGATATTTGAGTTGAATCAACTTTTTAAGGCAGCTGGGTTACTTACCCATCTATTAAGTTTAGCAAACACAAATATCTAAGTTGTTACTTAGTACAACTTAACATTTCAAGTTGACTAAACTTATTTTAGTTGACTGAACTTAAAATTTTAAGGCAGCAGGGTAACAAATTATTTTAAGCTGACTCAACAAATTGTGTTTTTTATTTTTTACAGTGTAGACTTCATTTCTCTAGTGAACTAACAAGCTGTGGACAATGATGACTTGCCTGAGAGAAAATGAAATGCTACGTAATGTTTTATTTCCACGCTGTTTTGTTGACATTTTTTCCGCAGTTGAAACACTGATTGAGGGATTACATGAGGTATGAGATGATATTACTATTAATTAGTCTCAGAAACTGCTATAATAATCATGGCTCAATGTATAATTTCATTACTTCATAAACAAAGATGTTACCCAATCATAGCAGAGGGCATTTTTTAAGGAATAAAAATAATGGCGTGTTCAAAACAAAAGGTCAAAACCAGGGTAGGAAATGACCATTTATTTCTAAATCATGCTTACTTTTGATGTAAAAACCTTTATAAGTGGATTTCAGGGAACAGGAATAAATGTGGGTGTTTGATACTTCAGATGTTCAGCAGGAAGTCTCCTACATTCCCGCATCCCCCATTTCCTGCTTTTCACCCTTTGTTTATTTTCACAGGAGCTGGACTATGAAGATCTGAAGGAAATCAGCCTCCAGGTGTCTGTCGCTAACAAGGCCAAGTATCACTCATCAGTAGTCATAACGGAGACCAAGACGTACACCGTCCATGTCAGTGTGATCAACCAGCCTGAGGGCCCTCGCTTCAAACCCGCCGTCAAAGTCATCACCATCTCTGAAGAACACTCCAGCATTACTTTAAACAAAGTCATAACCAATTACGTAGCAATAGACAGTGACACGCTATTGACTGCAACTAATGTGAGGTGAGACTACAGAAACTGTGTGAACACTGTGAAAAAAAACATGAATATGGCTTTGTTCAGATGTTGTAATGAAACCATTCATTTTAGGTATGCAAAAGGACAAGACATGGACAACTGGCTGAGTATAGATGAAAATACAGCTGATATAAGACTAAATAAAATACCAGATTATGAGTCCAAGTTTCTGATCAATGGCACATATTACGCTCACATCGTCTGCATCACTAATGGTAAGTGAGCATTTGATACATTTGATATGTACGTAAAACAGTTCGAAATGGCAAAGTTTATTATTAAAAGAGTTTTAAAATGTATAGTTTTATGTGTTGCAACTGCATTTAAAGTAAAGGGAGGAATATTTAACTTCTATTACAGAAGTCCCAGCTAAAACTGCAACAGGAACCATTGCCATTCAAGTCAGGGACTTTAATGATCACTGTCCTGTGCTGATGCATCAGTCCCAAACACTGTGCTATGAGGATCATGTGGTTTATGTCACCGCTGTGGACAATGATGATTTCCCCAATGCAGAACCCTTTGGTTTCAAAGTGGACACCGTAAAAACAAAGGAGTCATGGAGCGTCGAACCTCTCAACGGTAATTAACGGCAACTTCTTGTGGCTACATCGTATTAACTTGTGGAAATGTTCAAGCTAAGATATATGGATTCATGGGTATGTGATAAAATGTTATTAGAGAATAAACGAGAAATGCACATGACTTGAATAAGCACAGCTGCCATTCGGGTTTGGCTCATTAATCTATTTGTCCCATATTTGAAGCTCAAGGATCTATTAAAAAATGGAACAATGAAAAATGGATTTAAATTTCGCTACAGAATTCAGCTCGTAAAAAGGGCCAACATTCAGCCCTTCATTTTTTTTCCCAACACATTTAGTCATTTGCATCTGTGGTGGCATTCATATGTATTCAGTTCATAAATATGATATTTTTGACATGACTTGAATGCACCATTAACCCTTGGTGCTCTTTAATTTATTTTTATTTTTTTTTACTTTGGCACTTGCGATGCAGAAAAAAAATGTACATGATTCGAGAAGGTAAAATGGTCCTGAGGAAAATAGTCACACGTGCAATCCTCACGGTCAAAAAATGCCACACTGGAAAATAATGGAATAATGGCACCCTTGCAATTCTGTCAGAAAATGCAACACTTCTCTCAGAAAATGTTTTGGTATTCACATGCTTATTGTTTTGCTTGCTCTGCAACAACACAAAAAAACTGAGAAGAAAAGTCAAACTTGATAAAATTTCACACAGAACTCAAAAATGGACTGGACAAAATTATTGGTACCTTGTCAAAATTGTAATAAATAATTGCTTTTCAAGCATGTGATGCTCCTGTAATTTGTATTTAGACACACCTGTGTCAAGTAACAGGTGTGGGCATTATAGTAATCACACTTGAAACCAGTTAAAATGGAGAAAATTTGACTCAACCTTTGTGTGTCACACTGAGCATGGAAAGAATTTAGAACCCCTAAAGCTTGCACTATTCTCGAAAAGGGACGCTATGGTAGGAGACCCAGGAGAACACCACTGCTGTCACAAAGGCATAAAACAGCAAGACTGGAGTTTGTGACAAAACCACAATCCTTCTGTGAGAACATACTGTGGACAGATGAGACAAAAGTAGAGCTTTTTGGTAAAGGACATCATGGCACTGTTGACAGAAAAAGAAATGAGGCCTTCAAAGAAAAGAACACAGTCCCTACAGTCAAATATGGTAGAGGTTCAAAGATGTTTTGGGGTTACTTTGCTGCTTCTGGCACTGGATGCCTTGACTGTGTGAACGGTATCATTAAATCTGATGATTACCAAAGAATTTTGGGGCGCAGCGTAGTGGCCAGTGTCAGAAAGCTGCGTCTCCGCCAGAGGTCATGGGTCTTCCAGCAGGACAAAGACCCGAAACACACCACAAAAAGCACTCCGAAATGATTACAAACAAGGCGCTCTCAAAACAGCAGTTGGGAGAAGGCATCCTTCCAATCTGAATGACCTGGAGCAGTTTGCAAAAGAAGAGTGGTCCAAATTTCCAGTAGAGAGGTGTAAGACACGATTGATTTCGGTTATTTTTTTCCAAAAGGGGTGCTACCAAATATTAAATTAAGGGTGGCAATAATTTTGTCCAGTACATGTTTTGGGTTCTGTGTGGAATTGTATCAGATTTTACTTTGTTTACAGATTTCATACCTTTCATTTTATTTTCTGGTGTCTTTTCTTTTACCAACGTTCCCTTGAGAACTTGAGAAACATTGGTATTGAAAGATCTGACAGGCTGAGCATCAGACACTTAGATTGTTTACCAGCCTAAGGTTATTTTTTCAGGACATTTTATAGAAAGTGAAATACACTGTAGTCTTTTAAAGCACAAAATTGCACAGTTTAGAGAATGCACAGTTTTAGACAGTATTAAAATCCTGGAGAAGCTCTGTTAAGATGGTAAAGTTAATGAGATTGTGCAATTAGTTACTACAGCAGTGGAGTGGGGTTTTTTTTTTTTACAGTGTAGAAAACACATCTGAATCAAAACAACTGAGTTTACGTCTTGAAAACAGGTCATTCATCATATGTCAATCTTGTTTATATCATCTTCTTTATCATCGTATTTTCAGGTACTACAGCGATATTCAGATCTCAAAAAACACTGTGGCCTGGCGTGTACCATATGTTTGTGGATGTGTGGGACCAGCAGGGGAAGATCTGCGCTGGTCAGGAGCTTGAGATAAACGTCTGCACGTGTGATGCAGCTAAAGTTTGCCTGCCCCAAAAAATCACCTCTAAGTTTGGAGCATCTGGTGTTCTACTAATGCTGCTGGGACTGCTGCTGCTTCTGTGTAAGTAGAAACAGTCAATCTCTCCCTTTCTGTAAGGATGCAGTGTTTGTCAAAACAGAAATGCTTGCATTATAAAAGTAAACTGTGTGCATTTTCATAGAAATGCATTTTTTACTACTTGAAAGCAGTGCTACTGGCTGAAGTTCTCAACTAATCTTAAGGAAATGCATTGTCTGTTATGTTTATCATCAATTCATTATATTTTTATTGCAGCTATACCCATACAGTAAAAATCATCACTTATGGCTGATGTTAATTGTGTTTGCAGTGGTGCCGCTTCTGCTGCTCTTCTGTCTTTGTGGAGGCGCAGCAGCTATGGGAAATTTCAAGACCATTCCGTTTGATGCTAAAGAGCATCTTATTACATATAACATTGAAGGACAAGGGGAGGACAAGGTATGTGACATTACAGTACAAAGCAGATTTTTTGTTGTTACACATGCCAAACTCTTTCATGTTAATCTGCTTGTGAGTTTTTGTCATAAACAGCCGTGATGGTGACAAGTGACAACCAAGTTGCTTTGTTTCTATGTCTGTGGTGTCAGTCTTGCTCCTCGTGTATATTAATCATCTAAACAGAGATTGATTTTTTCTAGAGGCATTTTCATTCTTTTTTCAGCATTGCATATTGTGTTCCAGAAGAAGTCCAGAAGCTAGTTTAGTATCTAGTAACTTAAATTTCGAACAGCAGGTTATGGTGAATTTGGTGAATAATGTGTACATTAGGCTGTGTAGCAAAATTTGTAATAATTGGCAACAAGTTAGCACTATAAAAAGCTGATTTAAAGTTCTGCACTCTTGAACTGTACAGGGAAGAATAAAAGTGTCAATTTCCTCTCAATATTTAAGTGCATATCAAATTTCATGCAAGAACATTTTTAGCTATTTTGAATTCTTGGGGCAAAAAAAAAAAAAAAAGAAAAATAATACATGCATATATAATTTTGATTCCGATCCTATTTCTGATTCATGTAGATTTTGGTGTGTATCATCTAGAAATAGTTCTGACAACAACAACAACAACAAAAGAAGTTAACTTTGAACGTGGCCCATAAGAACTAATTTCTTAGAAAAGCCTGTTTCTTGTCAGCACATTATCAAAACTACACAAACATTATGAGTACAAAATATCAAGTATTTCCAATATTTCCAAAAATATTTAAATATCAAATATTCATATTTCCAACTTTTGAACGTCTTCTGAACAACTTTTATATTTATCAACAGAATCAGCAGCATTTGCGCTTACAACTTTGAATTCTAAACTTGGACCCTGATAACTGCTGTTGTTTATTATTATTATTATAATCATTTATTATTTATATTATGTTTACATTTCTTGTGCTTTTTTGTCTCGAAAACTGCACTGTGAAGCACACAAACTGCTAAACCTTTTATTACTTGTGCCTATAGGCTATTTATTTATTTATGAGTCAAAGACAAAAAGGGGTTTATAAGAATCAAAACAATTAATATTTCATGCCGCTTTAATCTTTTTCCATATCAGTCTTTTTTTTTCCATTACCCATTTTTCCTATACTTCAAACCTCAAGGTTTTACAGAATTTTCATAAGTTTTTAATTATTTAAAATACAATAAAATTGTGTACAGTCATACATTTTTCTATATATGTACAGGTCAGAATAAGTATATTTCATTTTTACATAAGTATATCTGTTATGCTGAATGTCGATGGAGCATCAATTCACTCATATTTTGACATTTTAATTTCACAAAAGTTATTTGAAACACTACAGTAGATACTTGACTTGCATTTAATATGCTTTCTATGTATATAAAATTACTTTTGTCCATTTAACTCGATGCGGACACCAAAATAGGACGTCTTGTCTTTGACACTTATATATACATTTTTAAACTGAAATAAATATGCCATTTATGCCAATATAATATTTTAGGTTCTTATGGTCTTAAGTTTGGGATTTTTTAGTAGATTAGTAGGTTTGTTGTCACTTAAATTGGTCAAACTATCACTCTTACTGTTGAACTTGAATGCACTGTGTTGCAGTTGCTTATCTTGAAGTAAGAACTTGAAGTAATTTGCTAAAATGATTTACTTGCTAAAGATGATTACACATATTTGCCACTTAACTGAGGGATTAATCTAAGACCCTGCACATATATAAAAATGCTTTACTCTGTCCCACAGGACATGGCTCTCTTACAGATGTCAACAAACCTGGACAACGTCAAGCGGGGTAATGTGGGTGCTGTAGGAGGAGGTCAGATGTGGGGTGGATCAAAAGATGGTGGATTTGGAAGAGGAGAAGGCTCACACTGGACCTCTGTCTATGACCAGCATGACAGTGCATATCACCACCAAAAAAATCAGACTGATGGGCGGTACATGTATGGACAAAGAAAAGATGAACACAGCAGATTTGAAGACTACACGTTCGATGGACTTGCACTGTCTGATGCTTTCTTAAGCAACTACTATGCTCGAGTAAGTATCAGTTTTATACAGCCCCAGTCTTCAGAACTCAAAATAACAATGAATTGATCATGTCATCAGAATAAATTAATCGACTATGCATTATATGGCAAAATGCATATTAAGCATACTAATGCATCCAAGTCTGTTTTGACCTTCAACGTTTCTAAAAAAAAAAAAACAAACAAAAAAAAAACATATATACATATACATTTTGTGTTCAGGTAATTTTAGACCCAGGTATGCATGGAGCATGTATGAAGTCTATATCGATTTTTTTATTTAAATATATTGAGCCTTTTCTCAACATTTCACACACTTTTGGGACTGAATTTTGAGTATGTATGTATGCATGTGTATATGAATATGTATATGCCCATTGACAAACCATTGTGGCATGAAAAATATAAATTTTTTTCATCTGAAAGCAAAGATTTATGCAAGTAAAACTAATTTATTTTGTTCGAATATATAGTTATAATATATAGTAATGCTCAGATGAATTCTTATAAATCCCATACAATTATATATCAGTAAATGCAATATGGTAATAACACGGTAAAATTCAAAACTTTTTTTTTTTTTCACATTCACTCATTAATTAGAAGATGCTGATCAGATACAGTATAGTTGGAAAATATTATGATTGTTTTCTAAATGATTTATAATGATTCTTTGGGTCTAAATTGATCTGCAATGTGAAAATAGCATACAGATTTTCAATGCATTATGAGGATTAAAGACCAGACCAGATATGTTTAAACTTGCTAATTAAACTTCAAAAAACATTAAAACTCAACTAGAATTTTCTAAAAATATATTTTGTATGGTTAAAACTATTTTGTAAAATTATATAAATGTATTTTTGGGTTATTGGTGTATATGAATGGGTCAAGGGTTTATAAATCAATAAATGCAACATTTTTTCTGTGTTATTACAGAAAGCAAGTCATGTGGCTAAGAAGCAAGATACGGGAGATTGTCTGATAGTCTATGAGTATGAGGATCAGGAACTATCCAAGGAATCATTTGAGGACATCTGCGGTCTCATGCAGGAAGACAACAACTTGTCTTTTCTTGACGACCTTGACATGAGGTTCAAGACCCTGGCTGAGATCTGTATTGGTTCTAAAATTGAGACTGAAATCAGCACGACCGTCCCTGTGACCTCTAAACCGGTCCTGTCCACCACACACAAAGATGTCAGCGCACAAAGCACAGTTAGTCATTCACAGTCTCAGGAGAAAACAAGCACATCCGCCATCATTCAAACCGCAGGAGCGCAGCAGAGCAGCAGCATGTCTTCAACAGGAGTCTATGTCCAAGAGAAGGTGATGGTTCCTAACCAAACCCTGTTAGTCCAGCAGCCAGCAATGTACTACACCTCTGCCACCCCTGTTTATGTGATGGAAGCCCAGCCTACTCTGGTGATGACGCCCAGCCCGGTCCTTGGCCTTCAGGAGAACCTGATAGTAGAGGAGCAGAAGGGCACTGGTGCTTTGCATCGTGGAACTATCAAACGTGAAGCGCAGCACTACCAGAGTCTAGTTCTCGTTGAGAAGCAGCCAATGAAAGGGTCTATGCAAGCTCAAGGAGCGGCCCAAATTGTTAGCTCTGAAATGATGCATTCCATGGAGGCTCAAGGAGTTAGACAGGTACTTCATCCATCGGTTCAGCTGGTTAACACTGAAATAATGCAGTCCGTGGAGGCTCAAGGAGTTAGACAGGCGCTCCATCCATCGGTTCAGATGGTTAACACTGAAATCATGCAGTCGACGGAGTCTCGTGAGGTTAGACGGGCAATCCATCCAACCAGAAGGGTGATGGAGGGAGCGACCAGATCGACGGAAGTTAGTGCTTTGTTGGATATGGGGGCTCCTCAGAGTCTGTAAGCACTTGGGATGCACCGATACTAAATTTCTTAGCTGATAACGGATTATTCAGAATGACATTTACCAATACCAATAGTTTGGTTTTCTTAAAGGTCCACTGAAGTGCCTTTAGAAGCGCAGCATTATTCTATATGTCAACATAATCTCAACTAAGGAAGACAGGGCGAGGCATATTGAGCAGCTCCGCCCCTTTCTAAAAAATGAACAATAGTTTTTCAATTATATCAGTTAGCTTTGGATTCTAGGGAGCTTTTCATTGATTAGAAAATCTGATGAGAAGCTAAAGTGCTGGATGATGTCATCAAAATCATTGATTTTTTTGACTGGAAGTTGAGTGTTTATATCTTTGAAATGCAAATTTTTGTTTTTGAGCACATTAGCTTTTAGATAACCTTAATGCTAACATATTCATAAAAGCCAAAAAAAAAAAAAAACTTCAATACTGATTGTCATGGTTACTTTTAAGGAGAAAAAAAATCTCTCCTAACTAATGCTGAACACTCTCATCATTATATAACATTAGAGGTTACATTTAGAGGTTAAGATTCCAAATGCTATTTATTTTCAGATATAATAAACACACTCAAAGGTAGTTTTCATAAAATTTTTCTTAATGTCAGATTTAATCAAACATACATATAGAATTAACAAAAAAAAAAAAAAAAGTGCTTTTTATAGCTAACTAACGAACTAGTGAACACTGGATAACTTTTCTAAAGGTAAATACAATGTTATTCATCACACACTGTTTTATCGGTATCTTTCCGCGGTTGAAACGCTCTTTGAAACGATTATAT
Organism: Labeo catla; assembly: GCA_012976165.1. Lineage (NCBI taxonomy): Eukaryota > Metazoa > Chordata > Actinopteri > Cypriniformes > Cyprinidae > Labeo > Labeo catla. The sequence continues at coordinate 629,925 of VONZ01000403.1, read as the reverse complement.
TCAATAAGGACTTACATTTAATCTTTCAACATACCTTATGATGTTCATTTATGTTTATTTGATGCTGTGATGTGTTAAACCAGAAGAAACTCTCTCTCCAAACTGCTGCTTGAACTGACATGCTACAGTGATCTGTCACGCCACATTTAAGAGCGTCAAAATGGCATTTGTTTGAATTTTACAATACAATACAAAACATCAGAAGTCACAAAGCAATAAGTATCAGACACTACATTGTAAAAAACAATTTGTTGAGTCATCTTAAAATAATTTGTAACCTGGCTGCCTTAAAAGTTTAAGTTCAGTCAACTCAAAAAAAGTTTATTCACCTTGAAATGTTAAATTATACTAAGTGACAACTTAGATATTTGAGTTGAATCAACTTAAAATTTTAAGGCAGCTGGGTTACTTACCCATCTGTGAAGTTTAGCAAACACAAATATCTAAGTTGTTACTTAGTACAACTTAACATTTCAAGTTGACTAAACTTATTTTAGTTGACTGAAATTAAAATTTTAAGGCAGCAGGGTAACAAATTATTTTAAGCTGACTCAACAAATTGTGTTTTTTATTTTTTACAGTGTAGAAATAATAAAACATAAGAGGCACTGCAAATAATATTTGCTGAAGGGAAAACCTGTGGACCTGGCAACCTTGGCTTGAACTATGAGTGATTCATAGGGTCAAATAGAATTAGCGTTAACAAAGCTGTTTTTTAATATGATTGTGTTAATGGGTTATTATCAACAGCTCAGTGTCTACATTAGAAACATTTGCAGTCAGACACGTTTTTCAGAGTCCTTTTGCTTGACGGGATACAATTAGCCCTGATCATGGCCGTTTTTATCGGTCTAAGATTTTGTTTACCGACATTGATTATTGGCCGATACATTGGTGCATCCCTAGTAAGCAGTCCTGTAATGTCATCTATTTTAAGATTGATAATTTCATCCTACATCTGCAAGTTCACCTACACTTGCTCTTGACTTGAAAGGATTTTATACCTGTCTGCTCAAATAATAAAAAATCAGCCTTGCAGTGGTTTCTCTCCACTGGCTGCCTTATCGAATTCAAGACTCTGACGCTTGCATTCTGGACTGATTGTGGATCAGCACTATCCAACAGGCCCTCTGGGGTCTCTGAACTGCACAACCAGATTTAAAGTCACTTACTAGAATGATGGAATGATTCTTGAGCCTGCAGCAAACCTTCTGAGCCATCACACACACCTCCTGTATGAGCACTTGATCCTTAACCATAAATAAATGCTTCTTATTAGCAATAAACCAAAAAAAGAAAAAAAAAAAATACAAATTCTACTTTTTTATGCTCGGTTATGCATTTACATACATTCTCTAGCAAAACATATTGTTTGCTCTTTTTTTATGAAGCTTGAAGTTGGTTGTGTTTTTGCTCATTTGTAAGTTACTTTGGATAAAAGCATCTGTTATATAAATAAATGTAAATATTTGATTGTTTATTAGCACATAAAGGCTGTAATGATCATCATTTGATGAACTCCTGCACAAATGGCATCAGAATGATTTTCATCTTCCGAATTTTTATATGGATCAAAATCACACAGACTGGACGTTTTTATTACTGCTGTTGTTGGTGAACTTATAGTCTACTGTAAACATCCTTCAGTTCATGTTTGAGCTCCATTTATTTGTTTAAACACATTTACCAATGAATGGAAATAAAACTAATTTGTCCAAAATGACAGTAAGTGGAAAAATAAGTAGCATATTATAAGCTGTATTTGACTGTGAAGTGTCAGACACTGTATAAATGATGAATTGCACTTGTAGTTTGCACCCCAAGCATTAATATAGTCTTCATGAAAAAAATATTTTAATTATGTAGTTTTTAATTAAGTAGTTTTTTCATGCAAAAATAAACTTTTAGTTGTATTGCTGAAGTATGGTTGTTAGATTATACTGTCAGATCAAAATAGTACCAGTGATGTTTCCACAGCAGAAAACAATAAATAAAGAACAGTCTCATGCAAGTGTTTTGTTATTCTGTCTTAGTTTTGTTGAAATAGTGCACTATAAGTTTTCACTTTGAAAAAGCAAATCATAATAGTCTTATGAAGCCAAGATGAAGATAACATCTGCATTTAATTTTGGATAGCAGTGACAGATTTATCACCAGCATGCATGACATTAAGGCACTGATGAACAAAAGTTGACATGCAATGTGGTCACAAAAACAAAACAAAGTTCAAACAGCCTTTTCCACTGTATTTGAGAGACTATGGCATGAACAGCAAACGCAGTGAACAGAAAGTCAGAAAGCACTGATAATGAGTTTCTGTTTTTCTGTAAAACCTCAAAGCAAAACACCTTATACATCTGAATACATATTTGTCAGCTGACTGAACAATTGCTGCTCAACTAATATATAAAATTTCTTTAAAAGGTAATTTAAAAGCCACTGGTGTATCCACTGGTGCCTGAGCCCAGATTTATTATTATTATTATTATTATTATTATTTCTTATACTGTTAATAAAAAGTATTCTAATTACTTTATTTGACTTTATTATTATTTATTTATTGTGATGAGAGCCGTATGTGATGCTCTGCTGCCCTCTTGTGTTTGGATCTAACACTCTCAGAAAAAAGGTACAAAAGCTTTGACTGGGGCGATACCTCTTCAAAAAAATAAAGCTTTGTACTTTATTTAGCCATAAAAGATGCATATTAATACCTTAAATGTTAGAACCTTACATATTAGTACCTCAACTGCATCACAATGGTTCACATTTTTTAAGGGTACCACCTGAGTGAATGCTTGTGCACCTTTTTTCTTAAAGTGAAACAGCCAGTTGGCTGTCAATGTGATCACAATGTGATTTGCTTGATGTGAAGTAAGCAGACGTGAAAATGACAGAACTTGTTTTAACTGGTGTATTTTTTGTTTTTTTTTTTGCCTTTTCTCTAATGCAATCTAATGACAAGCATTTAACTCAGGTCCCTAGTGAAAAATAAATATGCTAAATTGGTATTAAAATACATTTATTTCATGCTACTGTAAATATACTACAAATACATTTACATATTTATGTACTTAAAAATACCCTGCAATTGTACTTTTAGTATACTAAAGCTGTATATAATATTTTGCATTTAAAGGCAAATTAATAATATTATTTAAAAATCACAAAATCTTCATAGTGACATTAAAACATATTTTAGGCCTAATATTAATAAATTTGCATTGTGCACAAGTAGTACTCCAAATAATTTGTAATTATAACTTTTTTATATAATTTTTATCAGTAAGTCTCAAGCAATATGTCAGTAAATAATAGACTTGAACTATACTTAGTATAAAATAAATGCATTTTAAATCAATTACTTTTTTACTAGGGGTGGTAAACATTTACTTTTTAAAACACAATTTTTACTTTTCCTACTTGTGTTATTTCTATACTGAAAACTAGAGCTAATATAAATTTGGAGGTGAGCTCTGAGTAAGCAGGGATTCATGCACTACTGCTCAAAAAGACCCACTTTGCCTGTGTATTTTTGACTTGGTGCAAAAGTTATTGGCACTAGATTTAGTATTTAAACGTTTGGAGGGAATCATATTACAAATGTCTTGTAGCCTAATTGTTTCTAATTGTTAAGTTGGACTTGGGTAAAGTTGGTTTTATTTTTTATACCCAAAATACCAAAAAAAACAAGTGTTTAATCAGCCAAGAGGTTGACTGAGAGAAAAAAGTAAGTGGACAGCAGAAGCAGGAGACAAAGTGATGATTAAAAAGGAGCAGAGTTTATTGAATAGTCTTAGTTGCACAAATTCAGCAAGTAGTATTACACCAAAATGATTCACAACAACATCCCAAAAACCTTGAGTTTCCATAAACATTCCCTCATATCGCTTATTTATTGAGACCAGCAGCCCTTGAAACCACACAGTCATAAAACTAAACAACAATGGAAAAATAATAGACGATACACATGACTAATCAATGAATAAATCAGAGAAATTAGCACATAAATGACTATAATGATTATTAAATGATTATAAATGCAAATAAAATGAGTACATAAATGGCTATAATGATTATTATAAATGATTATCAATTGAATAATAAAACAATTAAATGATAAATGATTATAAATGAATGAATGAACAATAAATGAATATAAAAAAAAGAACGCAAAACAACCCAAATGTATGGTCTTGAAGCAAAACACAAAGTTTGCATTTGAGCGTCCTCAGATCCTTCACCTGTGACTGACATGTTCGTCCACAAGGATTCAAAACACAATATCATTTTTCAAAGGCAAGAAAGCAATCAGAACAATTTTTGTGAGACATAGACATCTCTAACATTAAAGCAAGCTAAATATAAACTCTACTTCTCAACTCTTTCTACAGTTATCTTGTATCATGGATAACATTTGCTTTTATCCTTCTAATCATCACCCTACAGGTAATTAAGCTTCAGTGTCGTCTTCACAGCCATTGTATAGTTGGAATCAGTTTCAGTGTCGTCTTCACAGCTACTAAAGCTGGAATCAGTTTCAGCATAATTCTCAGGTTTTGGATATAAGTAAGGAAGATCATTATGCACTTTCTGGTGTTGGAAGGCAGACGACACAGCATTTCTAATCAATGTCATACATCGGCATAAACACAAGATCAACAAGACCAAACAAACCATCCAAATTGCCATCACAATCAGATTTGGCACCTTAGTAAACCATCCCCATCCGAAAGACTCTGAATTAGCTTCCCAATCGGTCACAGTCTTTGCCATTAAGGTCAAATTTGCTAACGCTTCTTTGATGACACGTCCATCTTCGTCATTTTCTGGAATGTAAGTGCAGCACGTTTCTTCCACTGTCACACACGCTCCACTTCGCTCCGCCAAAAGCAGGTCCAGAATGAAACGATTTTGCAAATCGGCGAGCATCAGTCCTCTTAGCTCCTTCTCGACGCCCTCCATCATCTTTGTCGTGTTAATGAAAGAAATCAGATCATACCTGGCAACCTGCACCTCTTGCATTAATGATGCAACACCTGTCCCAGGTACAAAAACAGCCAGCAGTTTCTCAGCGATGTTCCAGATGTGAGGGTTTTTTGGAACTTGGCTTTCTTGCGCACCGTTAAGCAGTCCTCCTTTCTTTCTTCTCATGATTTCGTGGTTGATGGGGTAGAACGATGATTCCCCTTCAGTCGTTTCACTACGACGTTACATATGGGAACTCGCTTGAGAGCCCAATCATCTCTGAGCCTTATTCAAAAGGCCAATGAACATTGGCGAGTGGTATTTGCATGCCGAGCCACTCCCCCGTACATACGGGTATATAAGATGGCGGCATTCAACCACTCATTCAGATTTTCGCTTCGGAGCCTCGTCTACGAGCCTGGAAAGAAGAAAAAGAAAAAGAGTTCCCGATCGAGTTGCACTTTCTCTGCTGGCGTGCTGCCAAAAAAGAAACTAAAAGAGTTTTGTTCTAAAAGAGCGTTTGGCAGCCGCCAGCGAGATCCTGCGGGCTGCCGTTTTAATGGCAAAAAGAGAGACTTTGCAAACCAGCGAGCCCCCGTTTGAGTGCACAGTTGTGCCGCGGTTCTCCCTGGGCAAACCGGGATCTAAAAGAACAAGTTTCTCATGGCTGTCGAGGGCATTTTTTACCGGTATGTCTCTCCGGCCGTGCGCTTCTGGATGTGGTAGTTTCCTCGCCTCGCTGGACGGACATGATCACTGCCTCATGTGCCTGGGCCGAGAGCACGCTGAGGCGGCGTTCACGGATGGTTCATGCGTTCATTGCGAACGCATGACCATGGCCACGTTAAAGTCCCGCCGCTCGTTCGTGAGTAGGCTCCCCTCGTTGCCTTCCCACGGCAAGTCATTGAGCCGTCAAGGTTTTTCGGCTGCCGTGGCGAGGCACTTGGGGGACATACAGGTGACCATGCAGAATGCTCCGCCGGCCAGCAAAGCCCCGCGGACTTCTGCACCACCGCGCGGTCCCGTCGAGTGTCCAAAGCAGTTCGCTTCCCAGCACGCCGGACTGAGTGTCTCCTTTGGTGCTCCACAGTAGCTTGAGATGTCTGCTACAGCATCAGAGGAAGAGTCGGAAGATGAAGTGGACGTCTCGGCAGGTCGGCAGCCCTGTGCGGTCGCCACCCCGTCTGAGGCGGACCCCGAACTTTCGGCTATGCTCCTCCGAGCCGCCAAGGCACCTCCGGCCGATCCTTCAAGGCTGGATGATTGGTTTCTGGGGAGGTCACCCACGGGGGCAGTCAGGGGTTATGTGGCGGTCCCTCAGGTTGAGCGCGCGGTTGCGGTGCATCTATGCCCGCAGGGCGCTGCCAACTGGCGGGATCGGCCCCATCTCCCCTCCAGGGCGTGTGAGCTTTCGTCCGCTCTCGCGGGCAGGGCTTACCACGCCGCTGGACAGGCTGCCACTGCCCTGCATGCCATGGCGACCCTGCAGGTCTACCAAGCCCAGGCGTTAAAACATCTGCACGAGGGTGGCCCTGACCAAGGGGCTATGCAGGAACTCCGTGCCGCCACCGACTTCGCCTTCCGGGCGACGAAGGTGACGGCACGTTCCCTTGGCCAGGTGATGTCCACAGTTGTGTTCCAGGAGCGACACCTATGGCTGACCCTGGCTCAGATGGCAGACGTCGACAAAGCTCGCTCCCAGGGCAGCCTATTCGGCAACACTGTCGAGGACTTTGCCCAGCAGTTCTCGGCGGTCCAGAAGCAGACGGAGGCGATAAAGCATATCCTCCCCCGTCGAGACAGTGCCACCACGTCCGCGGGGCCTCAACCTCCGCCTGCCCGTCGCCGAGGGCGCCCCCCTGCGGCTCCTAAAACATCAGCTCCGTCCCCTGCCGAGGCACACGATGTCAGACTGGCAGCCCGACGCCGAGCTGGCCGCGGGAAAGCGGCGCCGCCCGCGCTTCAGGGACCGGCCAAGAACACCCACAGCAGAGCTGCGAAGCGTCCCTAACGCGGGCAACCCAGAGGCAGAGGAGATTGCTCTTTGGGGGACGACAACATCTACGTCCCCACTCCCGGTGGAGGACCGGGAGCCGCTGTGTGCAATTTCACAGAAAGAGTCAATTTCCTCACCTCTGGGGTCCCGACCCCGAGTTCCCTTCTTGAGCGACGCCTTGCCTCCTCGGATCCGGACTCGGAGGTCGATATCACCAGCGCGGGAACCAGGGAAGAAGGTAAGCGCTGCCCAGTGCAGTCAGACTTTGCTTCTGGACAGGATCTTGACTGCAATGGCATATCAATTGCCTAGAGTTGTTGGCTGTGCTTCTTGCGCTGCGTCGCTTCCGACCGATGCTGCGCCACAAGCACGTGCTTGTTCGCACCGACAGCACTGCGACCGTAGCCTATATCAACCACCAAGGTGGTCTTCGCTCCCGTCGCATGTCACAACTCGCCCGCCATCTGCTCCTGTGGAGTCAGAAGTGGCTGAAATCGCTACGCGCCGTTCACATTCCAGGAGAACTCAACAGTGCAGCCGACCAGCTCTCACAGCAGTCCACCCATCCTGGAGAATGGCGACTCCACCCCCAGGTAGTCCAGCTGATTTGGAGCCATTTCGGCAAAGCCCAGATAGATCTGTTTGCTTCCCCCGAATCCTCCCACTGCCAGCTGTTTTACTCCCTCAGCGAGTCTCCCATCGGCAGGGATGTGCTGGCACACAGCTGGCCTCCGGGGCCCAAGTACGCCTTTCCCCCAGTGAGCCTCCTTGCACAGACACTGTGCAAGATCAGGGAGGACGAGGAGCAGGTTCTGCTGGTTGCGCCATACTGGCCCACCCGGACCTGGTTTCCAGACCTCGTTTCCCTTGCGGCAGCCCCTCCCTGGAAGATCTCCTTGAGGAGAGACCTTCTTTCTCAGGGGATGGGCACAATTTGGCACCCGCGTCCCGACCTATGGAACCTGCACGTCTGGCTCCTGGATGGGACGCGTCAGACCTCTCCGGCCTTTCACAGGCCGTGATAGACACTATCACTCAGTCTAGAGCTCCCTCTACAAGGCAGGCCTATGCACTGAGGTGGGGTCTGTTCGTCGACTGGTGCTCCTCTCGTGGAGAGGACCCACAGAGATGTCCGATTGCAGTAGTGCTTTCCTTCCTGCAGGAGAAGTTGGAGCGCAGACTGTCCCCTTCGACTCTCAAAGTGTACGTTGCTGCCATCGCAGCGTATCACGATGCAGTGGATGGAACATCCCTTGGTGAGCACCAACTGGTCGTGAGGTTCCTTAGAGGTGCGAGAAGGGTTAATCCTCCCAGACCGCACCTCGTACCCTCTTGGGATCTCTCCATCGCCCTCCGGGGTCTACGGGAGGTCCCATTCGAGCCACTTGCGTCAGTAGAGCTAAAATATCTGTCACTTAAGACAGCGCTCTTGACTGCACTAGCCTCCATCAAGAGGGTAGGGGACCTACAAGCCTTCTCTGTCGATGAAGCGTGCCTGGAATTCGGGCCCGGCGATTCTCACGTCATCCTGAGACCCCGGCCCGGTTATGTGCCCAAGGTTCCCATCATGCCTTTCCGCGATCAGGTGGTGAACCCGCAAGCTCTGCCCCTGGAGGAGGCAGACCCGGCCTCTGCGCTGCTGTGTCCAGTCCGCTCCCTGCGTATATACGTGGACCGCACTCTGCACTTCAGACGCACCGAGCAGCTCTTTGTCTGCTTTGGAGGTCAGCAGAAAGGGAATGCTGTCTCCAAACAGAGGTTGGCCCATTGGGTGGTAGATGCCATCTCCCTGTCGTACCAAAACCAGGGAGAGCCATGCCCCTTAGGTGTTCATGCCCACTCCACACGGAGTGTTGCTTCATCCTATGCGTTGGCTCATGGCGCCTCACTAGCAGATATCTGTAGAGCTGCGGGCTGGGCGACACCCAACACCTTCGCGTCGAGACCGTGTCCTCCCGTGTCTTAACATAGACATCAGGTGAACAGGAGATCGGCTGGTGTCGGCTTGCTGCGCCACTCCTACGGGATCCGTGCGCTATATCCCTCAGTTGTTCCCTCCGGTGAACCTTGGGTCCTCCATGCCCCGCAGTCAGGCCTAGCTGCGGAGTAGTGCCTGACTGTGCTCCGGCTGGGTCTCCTTCGCCCAGCAGGTTGTGGCAACATGTCTCAGTATTTAGCTAGAAGGCCGCTGTTTCCCTTATATATCTCTAAAAGTTATAGATATATTGAATTACTTTCATTCCACATGTAGAGATCTCATGTGCTCCGCCCCCCCAACTCCTGCTTCAGTAACAACTGGCATCCTTGTGGGGCCCCTCTATCGGCCCCCAGGGCATTGGGAAGGTTACGTTCATATCCGTCTGCTGACACGTCCGCCTGTCAGCACGCGGGTCTGTGCGTAACGCGGCGTCAGGGTCGTGGCCTGTTCCATGGGTCTGTTCCCATATGTAACGTCGTAATGAAACGACTGAAGGGGAACGTCTAGGTTACGTACGTAACCCTCGTTCCCTGAAGGAGGGAATGGAGACGTTACATCCACTGCCACGACCCTACGTCACGCTGACGCCGGGCTGCGGCTCGGCTCCTCAGCGAAAACCTGAATGAGTGGTTGCATGCCGCCATCTTATATACCCGTATGTACGGTGGAGTGGCTCGGCATGCAAATACCACTCGCCAATGTTCACTGGCCTTTTGAATAAGGCTTAGAGATGATTGGACTCTCAAGCGAGTTCCCATATGTAACGTCTCCGTTTCCTCCTTCAGGGAACGAGGGTTACCTACGTAACCTAGACGTTCCGCCATGCAGTTGAATTAGAGCACATGTTCCCGTCCAGTTTCTAGGAAGAGACGTGTATACTTCATACCCACACTGCCAGTAGGTGTTTTCCACTACTCCTGTGCCCTCTTCATCAGGTACATGCACAAGTGCACAAGCAGCCTCACATCGAGTACGTGCGCAGTGATCGTTAAACAAGTATTCACTAGCAATTGCAGACTGTCCCAGAGGCCCAGCAACAACGATGCCCTTGTTTAAGCATCCGAGACAACGCTGTTGTGTGGCAAGATTTGTTTCGTTCTCTTCGTAGATCATGTTGCAGTTACTCTTTGGTTTTTTCCCTAAAGGATGAGTTCCTGTAACTCTACTATAGCATGTCAGATTAGTTGGTATGTCCTGAACAATTGCTACCTGGCCAAACAGTTGTTTAGTCACTTTGATCTGCCTCCATTCCTCGTCCTGTGTATACCACAAAGTGGAGCTGTCATTAAAAGCAGCTGCTGCCACAGCCATCACAGCCATGATGGTCGCTGTGTTGCGATCTTGATACGGCCACCAGTCCACTGCAGTGGTGCTTTGTAGGAACTGTGCACACACGTAACAGTTATCTGAACCATACTGCTTTACCGTATTGATTAGTCTCCACCACATGTTTGTAGCATATGGATGAGAAGGGCTGGGATGGTCCATCCAGGACTCAGTGAAGCTTGCTGCATAATCGTTTGGCATTTCTCGTACTCGTCTCGGTCCCAAAGCATGCTTGACTGATGCAGTACCACTCATCACAGGCTCAGGATCACTGCCTTTTTGTGGCATCAGTGGTAAAACGATCCATAAAGACAGAACGATCAGTACGCATGTTGTAGCTCTCAGAGCACAGAGTACAGGATGTCTCATTAGATGCCATGATTGTTCCTGTTGCTCCATTTTGCTCTCGTTGATCAAGTTTAGCCTGTGTCACTTAGTGTTCAGCTCTTGTACACTGGCTGTGGCCGTCTTTCTCAGAACAAATTTATTTGTCCTTCCCTCTCATCAACAAGTATGCATAACAATGGAAAGTTACTACAGGCTTCAGATAAGAGCTTGTGAACCTTGACATTCACATGGAAAACAGGGGGACTGAAGGATGTTAATTTTCTTAAAAGAAACCTATGATTTTTTTTAGGATAAAAAACGTAATAAGTACAGAATGTCACAATTTGTTATTGGATATAAATGTTTCACCAGTGTATGGAATATTTTTAAGAACAGCTAAACATTCAAAAATTTGTAATATTTAAGTTTATTACATAGTTGTAGTATGGGTCAAATACAGATTTTACAGCTTGAACTGGATGATGTTTCAATAAAGAAACCCAAAGAAGACAATGAATGTAGAAATGTTCAACCTATTTAGAAGAACAGAAGAAGTTTAATCAGTATTGGGAAAGTATTTCATCAGCAGAAGTCAGCTTCAGGACCAGTGTTGGGGGTAACGCATTACAAGTAAGGCGAGTTACGTTATAATATTACTTTTTTCAAGTAACTAGTAAAGTAATGCAGTACTTTTGAATTTCTAAGAAAATATCTGAGTTATTTTTTCAAATAAATAACGCCAGTTACTTTTTCCCCATTTTTTTTAATTGACAAGTCTCCTGTCAGGAAATTGGGAGTAAACATGATGTTACTGTATTCTAGACTAAATGTGAACATGCATTAATTCATCTCACTCACAAAAAAACAGATTCAGTATTCCTCAAAATGAATAAAAACAGTGAAATGCACATTCAAAATATGATGCAACCCTGCAATAATTAAATATGTTAAATAAAACAAATATCCTTTATGTATTTAATCCCATTTTATTAACCAGTGTCTTTGCTGCTAACCTTTGATGATGCAATTCAACCATACTAATAAGCAAAAATTACTTTAGATGAACTAACATTTGTGCTTCATTTTTTTTTATATAGCTGAACGGTGATCTCCTGCATGTACTTTTCTTTCAGCCTGAGGTGAATTCATTTCACTTTTGGTGTAAAAGGGCTTTTACATTAGAACTGTTTTATATTAAAAACAAAGAAACAAGCCCTGCCCAGATTTAAAATAATGCTAAAGTAACAATGCATTACTTTCCGTAAAAAATAATTAAGTAATGTACTTAGTTACTTTTTCAGAAAATAGCACAAAATTGTAATCGTTACTTTTAAAAGTAACTTTCCCCAACACTGTTCAGGACTCTCCAGGAGTTTGGAGGTTGTCCTGCTTACATATTCGATACAACAATATTCATGCTAACAGCCAAAACTAAATTATATAATTTCTAAGCAGTTACAGTTGAAATCAAAAATTTATATACACCTTCTGCAAAACGTTAATTATTTTATCAAAATAAGAACAGGGCTCCCACACCTTGGTTAACTTCAAATTCATGGACTTTTCAAGGATGTTCCAGGTCCAATACCGTCAAATTAAAGGACTTTATGAGGGGATACATTTCAAGTGAGAGCAAGGTTACATTGTGTTATCTTGTAAGATACATTGTTACAGTTTTCATTTGTCAAACACAACTATGCAAAAAAGCATTTTATTCAAACTTCACAGCCTATTTATGTCTGTGCAACGTTTAAAGTACCACACGCGGGAAACACTTAAAGGAGAAGTCCACTTCCAGAACAACAATTTACAAATAATTTACTCACCCCCTTGTCATCCAAGATGTTCATGTCTTTCTGTCTTCAGTCTTAAAGAAATTATGTTTTTTGAGGAAAGCATTTCAGCATTTTTCTCCATATAATGGACTTCATTGGTGCCCTGATTTAAACTTCCAACATGTAGTTTAAATGCAGCTTCAAAGGGCTCTAAATGATCCCAGCTGAGGAAGAAGTGTCTTATCTAGCGACACGATCTGTCAATTTTTTCAAAAAAATTAAATTTGTATGCATTTTAAGTACAAACGCTTGTGTAACACAGGCTCTGGGATGCGCGTCCACGACACTCCGTACTACAGAGTCATGTCGAAAAGTCACGCGCGACTCACCACCTGATTTGCTGATTCTTTCCGACAGTGGAATAGATATGGTCCATTCTTGACAGCATTGAGATTCCTGCTCTGTTGGCAATGGTTGGCATTTTCCACAGGTGCACAACCATGTCTCGTTTGAACGTGGTCTGCGACCGAAGGGAGCTGTGGCTCTGCTGCACCGGAAGGGGAAGCCCCATCCGACGCTAGATAGCAGCAGGAGGGTAAGAGTAAGGTGGCAGATCTTGAGTGGCTAGCAAAGGCAGCCTCACACTAGCGTCTGCTACCAGAGGTAGAAGGGAAGGGGTGGGAAGGATAGGAGGTTGGAAAGTCGTGTCAGCGTGCAGTGTGAGGAGCAGCTAAGTCTGGGGCGCAGCCCAGGCTTGCTAATGGTTTGCTACGACTTGATAATCGAGGAGAGCTGAAACTTTATCTGGAAGAAAACAACGTTATTTTAAATGAAGTCGAGAGCTGTAAGGGAAGGGGAGCATGGGGCGCAATTGTCGGCGAAGGCAGTATCACTCTTAAATCAGCATCTGGGTTAGTGTCTGCTAAGGGAGCTGGAGGCCACTGAAAGAAAAAGAGTTATTAGTAATAGGAGGAAAAGCCTGAGATGTGTGGGCTTGAGTTGCAAGCGGAGACAGCCTCACGCTTTCTTCAACTGCTGTAGGTCATGGGAAGGGAGTGGGGTTTGAGACATCCAGAAGAGCCTGTGGAGCCAGTGAAGGCAGCCTCATGCTATCGTATGCTGATGGAGCTGGAGGCCGCTGAAAAAGAAAAGGATTAAAAGTAATGGGAAGCAACTTCAGGCTTGTTTCAGCTGCTGGGAGTGGTTTGTGACATTCTGCAGTAAATGCTAAAATGCTTGAGTGGCCTGCAGTGTTGCCAACCCAGCAAATTTGTTGCTAGATTTAACAACTTCTCAGACCATCCTAGAAACTTTTTTTTTTTGTTTGTTTTTTTTTTAAATATGGTTATTAGTATTATTATAATAATATTTATTTATTTTATTTTTACTTATTTTATCATTATTATTATTATTATTATTATTATTTACAGGGGTTGGACAATGAAACTGAAACACTGGCCAATATAGTGTTGGAGGTTTCATGGCTATATTTATGCAGCCTGGTGGCCAGTCTTTACTGATCGCACATTCCACCAATAAGAGTAGAGTGTGAAGGTTGACTTTGTGCACCCAATAGCTCAAACATTGTACCCTGAAGGTGGTGCCGTGTATTAGGATGATAATGCACCAATACACACAGCAAGACTGGTGACAAGAGGGATTTGATGAACATGAAAGTAAAGTTAAACATCTCCCATGGCCTGCACAGTCACCAGATCTGAATATTATTGAGCCACTTTGGGGTGTTTTGGAGGAGCGAGTCAGGAAATGTTTTTATACACCAACATCACATAGCGACCTGGCCACTGTTCTGCGAAAGGAATGGCTCAAAATCCTTCTGGCTACTGTGCAGGACTTGTATTTGTCATTCTCAAGATGAAATAATGCTGTATTGGCTGCAAAAGGAGGCCAAACGGCATACTAATTGTGGTCTAAACCCAGGTGTTTCAGTTTCACTGTCCAACCCCTGTATGTGTTATACACATATTAATAATTGACAACATTTGCAACTTTTCATTAAAAACGTGAAAAAAAAAAAAAAACACTTTTCCTCTTAACCACACAAAATGAGTGTTGAAACAGCTGGCCAGCTGAGCAGCAGATCAGCTGGTAAGAGAGGTGCTTAGCAGTAAGCTCATCACGAACAAATTAGGTTGCTAGTTGCACTTCAACAAAAACATTAATAGTAGCTTTATGATACACGTAAGTTGGGACTATGCACCTATGATTGTTAATTTAGGTGCACTGTTGAACTTATTTTTCTCGAAAACCAATCTTTTTCCATCGTATCTGTCTGTGTACAACGTGTAATTAAAAACCCAACTAAACGCTAGTGAAAATTAATACAGAACATTTGAGTAGTTTTGTTTCGCGACTTCACCTACAAACACAAAAATCATTTGCAACACGGCCTGCATCGCGCTAGCGACTGCTGCGAGAGCTGGAGGCCTGACTGCATGCGGCGCTGCGGCCGGAAGACCCGCGGTGAAAAGTTGAGCCGAAGGGGGAAGCGAGTGAGGTTTTGCTGCGGTGAGAACTGGGACGCGACCCGAGCTCATTGATGCCTGCCGCTGCGACCCAGCGCTCGAGGAGAGCCAGGTCTTGTGCGGGACTATGGTGGTGTCAAACGAAGAGAGTTCGGGGCTTTGCTCGATCTGTTGGCCGTCTTGGTGGCTGGAGTGGATTTAGGAGTGAGGTTGGCTAATCTGCAAGGTGAAAAAATATCCCGTACGGGTCCGCTTTGTTTGTCCTCTGCGAGAATGATTCTTCGAGATTAAACAGCGTATACAGTCCATTTTCCGTGCGGAGGATATATTGGCATGGTCGAATCATACGAGGATGCCGGGGAAGAACCTGGACGTCTCGCCGGTGGAAGCGATGTTAAGCTTCGGCGTTGTGGTGAACGTGTGGCTGATCGAGCGGAGCGACGGTCGCGATGAAGCGTGGAGCTCGACGCCAGTTGCGACAGGGGATCTCGTGTAATGTTACTGGTCTCGTCGTTGTGCGGAAAAGTAAGTCTGTAATATAATGGCGAAAGGAGCAAAACCGAATGCCGAAAAAACAGTCGAATGATGGAGGTAAGTCGGCTGTGTGCTTATATATGACTTGTGCTAGCTAGACGAGTTGCACCTGTGCCAAATTAGTTGATTATCTGATCATGCTCCTCCCGAACTTTGTTATCAAACATCATTTAATAAAAGCCTCTCCGAGGCCTGACGGCACGCCCACTGTGTCTGTCGTTTGCTCGTCCCGCCACACTGGTGGAGAATGCGGGCAGGGCGGAGCCTAGACAGCACAGTCAGGCAAAACCTGATGACGTCCTCCCCTCTCGCTCGCAAAAGAAGTTGGTGAAAACACAGACCGGGATGGAGAAATGACGGTAATGGCCTCCCAGCTGCCAAAGGGGTAAGTGATGTTTCATTTATTACCACTTACTCTGCGGTTGGTTGAAGCTGTCGACTAAATTCTGGTTTCTCTGTCCCTGGTCCGGTGCCAAGTGAGCCTCTCCTCGGGAGGCCGGTCTCTTCCCTGTGCATGCACGCTGGTGTCCTCGTGGGTCCAGGAAGCAACGAGCTGCCAGACCTGAGAGGGCAACGCGTGTGGCCGCCCCTTTACCTGGACCCTTCCTTTTCAAACACTGCTCCTCCTTCACAGAACCCCCAGCACAACGAGGACACCAGATCCCCTGTTTATTTTGGACACTTTTGTTTATGTTTAATAAAAGCCTCTCCAAGGCCTGACATCACGCCCACTGTGTCTGTCGCTTGCTTGTCCCACCACAGCTGTCAAACATACACAACTCTTAGCCAATCACAGAAGTAGGCGTTTAATTCCGAGTCTACAATCCACCATGCCTAATTAAACAAGCATTAAAATTTGAGCGTTCTGATGAGGGGGGTGAAAAAAAAAACAAGAAAATAGCCTATTACTTCTAAATTATGATGTTTTGGTGTAAAAATCTTGATATCCATTATAATTGGACCTTAGAGAAATGTACACAATAATAATAATAATGATATTAATAAAAGGCAGTTGATGACCAGTTCATGACCTTAAACATGATCTTTTACATGTACATGAACCTACAGAATCTGCTTCTCTAGATCAGCAGGTTAAAAAAAGAAAAGAAAATCGGGGGAAATGTAAATGATGTATTGATCTAAATGTATTCATTATAATGGACAAATTCTATTAAGGTAAAACAGGAACCTTATTAACACTGTTTGTAATTGTAACGTTGTTTAACAATGTTAAAGAGATAAAGATTATTGACTGCTGAATTAACTAAGATATGTTTCATTGTGACTGGTGGATTGATTAAAGTGCCCGCTTGTCTTTTAAGTCTGACTTAAATGTCACGGGTTACGTTGAATAGTATTTGTGTGCCAGCTGATATCTAATTCGGACTGTGAAAGCGCACAAAGACATCTAGACAGACACACAATACAATCTTCTGCCCAACATACAGACCTTAAACTCAACTGGACCAAAAAAAAAAAAAATAATAATACAAAATTCAATTCCTATTTTTAATTTTAATCATTTAAAACACACCAAAAAACCTTCTGAAACATCTTTTACACCCACATTTGAGGAGGCGTTTGTCCAGAAGGTGGAAGCTGAAGGTCAAGTTCACCCTCGAGAGCATCTTGACATATTACAATGGTGACGGTTCTTTTTAAAAATCTGTTATTACGGCTATTATTGCTGTAACCTTTATTACATGAAGGTTAACCGGCATTAAATTGTAGACTATTCGCATCTTAGAAAGGCCACGTTACCTAAAACATCAGCCTAAAAACGATACCTGAACAGCTATAGTATTTGGCTACTGGTAAACATTCAAATGGAAATGGGAATAACAGAAATAATATACTGACATACAAAGCCTCTTTTTATTTGAAGTTTATTTAATGCTTTACTTGTCAGCCATGATTAGATAATATTAGTTTTTAATTATCTTAAATTGAGGGCTTTTCTCAGCAAATGTTGATATGCATACAATTATTTTATTTGACTAATTTGGTTTAATTACTGATTATTTGATGAAACTGATATGCCTAGTAATTGCATTATGATGAAAGATTAGGAGTTGTCATAAAAGTTTTCTTTTTTCCCTTTCAAATAATGTGTTTTGATAAACTATACACAATAAGACTAGGAATATGTATTTGTAACGAGTGGGGCGGGGCCAAGAGCTGTGGGAACGGAACGAGGCCGGTGGAGTATAATGATAATGAGCGACACCTGCGCCACTCACCCGTCTTGAGTCCCATGGAGGAGCTCCGGAAGGATAAGAGGAGGAGCGGACTTAAAGTGGTAAGGGTTCACCGTTTCCCGCCTCCTTCTTCCTGTTCTACGAACTGTGTTACATTGGTACCATGCGATGGTACTGGACATCCTTTGGTGGGAGGCTCAACGCTCCTCCTCCGCTCCCTCTCGGACGGCAGCCACCCTTCCTCGACCCCGGAGCATGGCAGCAATGTAGTTCGGCACCAATGTAACACAGTTCGTTGAACGGGAAGAAGGAGGTGGGAACCAGCAAACCCTTACCACTTTAATTATAAAATAAACAAACACAAAAGTAAGGCGGCAGCCCCTCATGGACGACTGCCACACACACAAAACACAAAATAAATTCCAGGCCTGGTCCTCTCTCGTTTTCCACTGTCGTTGCTCCTCCTTTTATCCTTCCGGAGCTCCTCCGTGGGACTCAAGACCGGTGAGTGGAGCAGGTGTCGCTCCACCGTTCCGTTCCCATGGCTCTTGGCCCCGCCCCACTCATTACAGTATTAAATTTAAGACTGGGCGATAATTTGATAACGATAATTATCGCGACATAATTTTCTCCGATAAAACGTTATGAAGAGTTCAATAAATGTTCGATATACTTTTTATGTGCCAAAAGCGGAACGAAACAGTGCGACTCATTTGAATCGCACCATACGGACCGTTTATCTGCTCGGAGCAAAGTTCAAACTGCGGTGCTGCGTGAGCTCACTAGAGAAGATGCATTTACTCCGTCACACGAGCACTAAACAGCGCTGAGATCCAGTGTAAAACACTGAATTTAGCGATGAACACAAATGACTCTGTGATTCAAACTAGTTTAAAGCTGTGTGCAACGAGACAGTCAGAAGGCTTTTCAATCTACACATCACCATCATTTACCATGGATTTACTGTAGTAACACTCACTGCAACATGGTATTGAGTCAGAAATATGGGATATTCACACTGAATTTTATCACAGGAGTAATGATATAAAATTATAGTATTTATGTATGTGTGATTAAGCTACAGCATGTCTTCATTTATACTGAATGTTTTTAGACTACCATTTTTCATACAAATAGCCTACCTATAAAACCATTTAATTATATTTTTACCATGGTATTAAGGTACCATTATGTGTGGTTTTAACTGTGTTTCTAATTATTTAAATCTATGCTTGCTACTATGGGAGTCCAATGTTTAATTAATAAAAGAAAAAAAAAAAAAAAAAAAAAAAAAAAAAAAAAAAAAACTGGGTCAGAATAAATTTAACCATATGAAACTAAGGTTGCAATAATTTTTACAGATGTTACTGATTAATAATGAACTAAAATTTACCTCAAGCATCCTCAAGCTACTATCAAATGTGCATTTCTAAGAGACAAAAAAGTGATATTATTATATTATTATTATTATTATTATTATTATTATTATTATTATTATTATTATTATTATTATTATTATCATTATCATCATCAGACAACCAAACATGTTTCTTGATTTGAAACATATATATATATATATATATATATATATATATATATATATATATAATATTAATGGTCTGGTTTCTACAACTTTCACTTTGGAGCAAAAATCTGACGTTAAACTTAAAATAAACATTTGACATTTATCATGATAATTATTGATATCGACTGATATTAAATATATATATATATATATATATATATAGTGATTTTTTTTTTTGCCCATATATATCACCCAGCTCTAATTAAATTTTATGTTAACGTACTGAATTTCAAGATTTTTTTTTTTTTTTTGAAGTATTATCTTCAACAAGGCTGTAATTATTTAATCAACAAAGTTGTGAAAATGTGAAGTATTACTACAATTTTAATATATTTTTAAATGCAAAGTATTCCTGTGATGGTAAAGCTGAATTTTCAGCATCATTACTCCAGTCTTCAGTGTCACGTGATATCATTTTAATATGCTAATATATTTCTTATTATTATCTATGTTAACTACAGTTGTGCTGTTTCGTATTTTTATGGAAATCATAATTAATTAATTACATTAATTAATTAAAAAGAACATCATAAAAAATTCAATATTGCGGAACATCATAAAAGTCTTTACTGTCACTTTTGATCAATTGAATGTGTGTTAAATAAAATAAAATAAAATAAAATAAAATAAAATAAAATAAAACTGGCCTCAAACTTTTAAACATCAGTGTTGTAAAAGTTGGAGGATACCAAAAGTTAAGCCAAATTATGAAACTTCATATCACATGGAGCTGTGCTTCATTAGAAATATTCATAAGAAATTGACAGTGGCTTGTCACACGGCTGGCAGGCCTGTGTAGAAGTGGGGGATGGAAGGAAGGATTGGGGTTTGGCCTGTTCCTCGTTCCCAGAAGAGAGCCAAGGAGAGCATGAGCCTCAGGCAACTCAAGATGTTCTCTATCTTCTTTCCCAGCTCCTCTTATATAGAGCAGGTCTGTTTCCAGTTCGCATGCGACAGTGAGAGTCACAATGCATTTGCAAGTCTCACATTCCCAGAAAATCCCTTGGAGCTGAGTGATGTACAAATACGACTTTCGAAAGATGAAGACATCCAGAAAGCCGCTAGGTAACGAATTCTCCAGGCTTCATGATACTTTATTACCATTGGCTCCTATTTGAATTGCATGCTGTTAATTGTATGCAGTTGCATAACAGCTTCCTCATTACAAACGCATGCTAATGTCGAAGCGCTGCCCTCCGTCCCAAATGCACATTACACAACGGCGAGGCTCTGCGTGTCTGCGTCTACCTTGTGCATTGTGCCAGGACTTGCATTATTGATGTGCGGTGAGTTTCTAAAGAGCTTTGCAGAGGTTAGCCAGTGGGCGCAAATAAAACCCCTGTCTCCGAGCCCTCAATGTCCCTCTTCTTCTGCACTGGGACACCAAACATAACCGGTTGCTGAAAGCGGGCCTAAAATATTCACTTATCTCTTATTCATAAGTTCACCTTGGAGGTCTGTACCTAGCAAACATGATTTCAGTAATAGTGGTCTATGCTTTGGGTTGGAGGTCCCTCGAATATTGATCCTCGAGCTTTAAAAATATGTCTCTTAACCGGAATAGCCTGAGAAATGGGCTGACCTGAAAAGCGCAGCTACTCTTACCTACTTGTGTTAACAAGAAGTGTGCTTAACTGTATCGAATGTGCATTTGTAGTTTACTGTTAAATCTCCAAAGTACATTTTAAAAACCATACACGTGCTTGCAAACAAGGCCACTTAAGAGTACTTTACAGGAAAGTTATAGGAAATTAATGGATCCTCTGCAGTGAATGGGTGCCGTCAGAGTCCAAACAGCTGATAAGAAGTGATTTGTTTTTTACAAGCATGTAGTTTTTCATCTCAAAAGATGTTGAGACAACTGATGACTGTTGTGGAATGCTTGTGGATTATTGTGATGTTTTTAATCAACTGTTTGGACTCTCATTCTGACGGTACCCATTCACTGCAGAGGATCTACTGGTGGGCAAAAAACTGTTCTGACAAACAAACAAGCTCATCTATATCTTACCTGAGGGTGAGAAAATTTCAGTAAATGTAATTTTTGGGTAAAATACTGCTTTTAGTATACAATCTTTTAAAAATATACAATTTCCATAATAAGCACTCTTTTAAAAGCGTGTTAAAATCTACTTCTTTTTTCATGAGGATACAAACCCCAAGCCTGCAAACAATTACTTGGAGAAAAACTGATTGTTGGTGGAAATGTAAAGCCTTGTTAATAATTAATGCAATACATTTCCACTTTGCTCGGACACTCCCTTGCTTGTAAAAGGACACCACTAGTTCACTCTCCCGCTACTTCTGAATGAATAGCTTGCGTTGGTTTTAGCAGAAAGCTGAATGGCCGCACAGTGAACTGTGAAATGTCTGGAGCATGTGTGTGCAAATCCATGCATAAACACAAGCAAACACATGGCTGTCCTTGAGAATTTTCATTTGCAGTCATGTAAGTTGTTATTGAGATTCTGCCCGAACTCAACCTTCCAATTAATTATGGATTATAATGTTGGATGTTCCTGAATTAGATGGTTTACAGGTTGCATTTATTTCTTAAAAAACATGCATTTATACATGGATTTCTTCCCACACAGTTTCCCACACTTAGTCTACATCATTTCCAAGCTGAGATCTGCAGATATAAAAATATTTTACAAAATGCATTTTTAGAGCTGTCAAAGTTCATGTGTGGACTTAAAAGGATAATTAACTCAAAAAAGGAAATTTTGAAAAGCGCTCAAAAAAAAATCACGGCGCCGATAGCCTTGTGGGCTGTACAGCGCCGTTGCGCTCCAGGGGTGCCGTGGTTGAATCCCGACTCGAGGACCTTTCCCGATCCCACCCCATCTCTCTCTCCCACTTTGCTTCCTGTCACTTCTAAACTGTCCTGTCAAAAAAAAAAAGGCAAAAAAACAAAAAAAAACAAAAAACGCTCTAACATTTTTGGACCCAACTGACAAATATAACACTGCAACATTTTTCAAAACACTGTCTTTTCAGTACACGTCATTTTCAGAACACATTATTTTTTTGGTACATCCAATGTCATCAAATTGTATATATTAACACATTCTCACTCCCAACTTACATATGGATATATGTGTACATATATCTCATATTGACGCTTGGTCAGGACGTGCAGGTTACTTCATCACTTATAGTTCTGTCAAGACAACTTTTGAAGGGACTGGCATGGTGATGTACGTGACAAAGTTATTGTATTTGGTCTTGGCGGAAAAGATCTGCTATGCTGCTGCTGCTGCAGCAGAGCAAGTAACGAGACTTGCTACTGCAAATACATCCACAAAATGCTGCTTTGAGCATGCAAGAAATACTGCTGCTGCACATATAACATACATGAAATAATCCCCATATAGCATACGTGAATCACCTCATAGCAGATCAATACAGGTGCAGCTGGGGAAGGTGGAGGGTGTCTGAAGCAAGCTGCAAAACTGCTACAGGAAGCACTAGTTATATACTTGAATGTTGAGCAGCAAGCTCATTGCCTACCGATACAGGAGAGAACCAATCAGCTGTGCCATGTGACAATGATGTCATTATGTCAGATTGAGTTAGACCTATCGGACCGCGCCATCTAGAGTTACATGCCAGAACTTTGTATTTGTTTGCATTATGCGTCACATTTAATGGTTTGCATTCATTTGTAAAAAAGAATTATTTTGTATACATTTATACTTATATTTATACTAATACATATAAAAGTACAGTGGCAGATATGTATTGCAAAAACTGACCATAAAAAAAGCAGTGTAAAAGTATTACAAAAAAAGTTGTGTTGCATTCCAAGTGCACCAATATCTTTATGCGAAGAACAGAGTAAATCATAAGGTTTTAATCGCTGAAAATGAATGATCCTGCTCCAGCATATATCTCATTCAAAAAGATACTCCTGGACTTGTTTAGCATGACGCTATCGGTCATGAGACACGCAAGAGCCAGTTGCAGCTCACAAGCAAATCTGACGTAATGCTTCTTTTGGTGGTACTTTTTACATTTGTGCACAGAACCTGAGCTGTATGGCAGACAGAGATGGCAATCATGCCTTTTCCTTTCAGAAATAAGTTGTTGGAAGTCTTGGGATATTAATCATTTTTGAATAAATTGTGACTTTTTAAATAAGTTGTATCTGCCTGCTATATCCTATTTGTATTGATGAACGGTTAGATTTAGGGGTAGGGGTTGGGTTAAGTGCTCATAAATGTGCAAATTGTTGTGACTGTTTACACTGAAAAGTCACACCCCAAAATATATGCTAGAGTTGTCAAAAGGTACCGGGTTCGGTACTTTCGGTACTGAAATTTTAAAAATGTCTATTTCCCGCTCACATCTGAGCGCTGTTGAGCCGATTTTTAAACATCGCTGATTGGCCAAAATGTTCACGCGCTCAACAGCCATGACTGTGATTGGCTACAATAAGCGCTTCACACTCCTCACCGAGTGCTCACACATAAGCACAACGGGAGCGTTGGAAAGCCTTGTGTGTCAGCGGATCCCTAATACATCTGCACATAGACAGATCCGCTGACAGACGCGGCTTTCAAACGCTCCCGATGTGCTTATGTATGAGCGCTCAGTGAGGAGCGTGAAGTGCTTATCATATCATTATTGGCGCTCACCAATAATGGCAAAATTACTGATACTGATGCCAAAGATTTCTCATTTAAAGCAATAGAGGACACTGCATGTCGAAAAATGATGTCAAAAAGTGACACAAAAGAGTCCTGACCAAGCGTCAATATGTGACGAGTTGGGACTGAGAATGTGTTAGATGTACTGTATATACAACAGTTATTTCTTGTCCTTGAATCTGATTGGCTGAGAGGCTTTTCCAAGGTGCAATATTCTAGTGATGACAGCACTCCATTTCACCATTTGCAACTCCGTTTGTGGTATTCCTCACAGCGAGTGTCATGGTGGATGCCCAAATCCATTATAATTTTATAAATGACACTGTTTTTGTGTCACGGAATGATTTTTTTTAGATGAGAATATACTTGTTTAGACTTCAAATATGCGGTTTGTTAATAAAGATAACGTCTATTTGAAAATTTGCTTCAGTGTTTTCAGAGGTTTGAGCTTCAGGGTGCCAGTGGCCATTCAGCGCTCAAGAACCCGTTGAGAGCAGCCTTACCTCGGCCAGTTCTTCTAAAATTTGCTGCTAGCTCTGATGGTTAAATATGAGATATAATTCATTTTGGGTAAATCTAACCAGCAGTCTTTGGTCTCATTAATCTATTATTTGTTCCAGAGCAAATAGTTTTGGCTGAGGGAAAAATCTCATCACATTATATTTTTTATGCAAATTTAATTTTGTATATCAGAGTGCTGCCTTTGTAATTTTGTAATTGCCTAGTAACTTTTATGATGGCTGTTGTTTTTTTTTTTGTTTTTTTTTTTAATTAAATATTATTATTCAATAAATAATATTTCATGTAAATAGTATAGTATTGAAAAACGCTGTATGTTCATGATTGTGAATTTAGTTACATTATTCCACCATTAGTGAGTCAGCAGTAAAGACTTTTATATTGAAAGAGACAGGTTGTAAACAAAGAAGTTTTTTTTTTCCTCAATAACACCTTGTAAGACACAGCCAACAAATGCATTGAGCAGTGCTGTCATCGGAAATCACCCTTAACAGATGAAAGGATAGTACGACAAAGATATCGTTTACCTCAGCGGACATTCAAACTAATGTTTTATTGTGTATATGAGATTGAATGCTGAAGAATGAATGCTGTATCAGATACAGGTAATCACATTCCCTCAGTCCATCTTTCTCTCATAATACTCTACATAATACAGTGAGCTTTTAATACAGTAATACAATAAACTTTCAATGAAGCAACTCAACATTATTTCATTACTAGTTCTAAAGTGACATTTTCGAATTAGTAAGAGAGGCTTGGGATCAGCTGTTAAACTATCAAACTGAGATGTCTCTCCCTAAATGATTAATTTTTATTTGCCGGTAGCTTTAAAACATAAAAGCTCAGTTATATCTAAAATACAAGACTTTATTTTCATTCAGAGGCAAACCTACAGCTCTATTTGTGGCAAACGGCAACGCTAGCTCACCTCAGAACAGAAGTGTTAAATTGTTCTTCCTTTCCAGTCATCTGAATAAGATCAACTAATTAGGAAAACGAAGACTGCTTGTTTCCCGCAGGTAAACAGTGGCTTGTGTGACATCAGTCTGACAGTCGCCCTGGAGTGGAATAATCAACGCAAATGAAGGTGTAACAGCAGCCGTGCTCAGAGAAATGTCTGATTGGAGAATGATTACATTCAGTCAAAGAGAATATCTCTATATTGACATGAGAATGCGGCTGAAATTGCATTTAGGCGTGCCGGTCGGTAAAGAGGCGGGGACATGTCAATGCTTTCCTGTGAGGAATGTCAATTGTGTCCTCACATGGCCCACTATCCTCTGGGCTCTGCCCACGCTGGTGTGAGTTTGGCCCGTCTCTGAGCTAATGTGCTGTAAAGTGAGCTGGGCCTAATAAAGCATGGCGAAATGGAAGTCGACAGACCCAAGATGTCATCAACGAGTAGGCCAAGAAAATGAGAACCGCTGAATTCTGCTGTATTAATCTGGCGAGTCTCAAAACTAAACTGCCACATTTGAGGCTGTTTAACTGTTTAATTATCTAAATGCTTCGGCAAGATGATCAGATAAACTGTCTCATGCATCTTGGCAGAGGCATTTACAATCTTCTGTAGAATGAGAATGACAACATCCATAATATAGCCTGTCTTCAATCAGTAAGTAATCATATTTGTACTGGTGTCATCCGAGATGATATACCTTTAGAGACCTATGATTACCACTTGTATATCTTATCCTATATAAAACCGTGATTGTCTTTAAAGTTTTCTCTGCTTTAATGTACATATTTGTTCCTTATATTGTGTATAAGTAAAAAGTAATACTACTACTACTAATAATAATAATAAAAGATTAATATACTAAATAATGTAGCAGTAATTCTGGATCATTATTTAGTTAATATAGCAGAGTTTTATTACCTTTTTATTACCATTTTTATCATTTCCAAACATATACATTATTTGTTTCATTTTATAAGTAAAAAGTAATACAGACAAAATGTGATAAAATTAAGTGATTAAAATTAAGAGTAACAGATTCTTATATTTAATATATGTTAAAGAAGTATATAGATATATTATATAATATTAATTCATATAACATAATATACATATTATATAATATAAATACATTTTCAATAAAATAATAATAATAATAATAATAATAATAATGTATTTTATATTTATAATAATGCAGTAGCATAAAATAAGTACAATTCTATATTAATAAGAATAATACAAACAATAATAAAAATAAATTAATACACATACACAGTTTGCTTCCTTTTGTGCATAAGCAAAAATAAAGTAAAAAGTAATAAAAATATGATAAAATGAAGTGATTAAAATTAAGAATAATTCTAAAATGCTGATAGATAGACAGATGATAGATAGATAGATGGATAGATAGATTGATATTTTATAGATAATAATAATAATAATAATAAAAATATTATTATTATTATTATTATTATTATTATTATTATTATTTATAAAATAATACACAATAATTATAAGATTATGTATGAATAATAAATAAATAAATAAATAAATAAATAAGAAGAATAATATAAATTATAATAAAATACATTCACATGCATACATAGTTTATTTCCTATTATTGTGTATGAGTCAGAATAACAGTGAAAAGTAAAATAATAATAATAATAATAATTCAAATTAAATTAAGAACAATTCTAAAATGTTATTCTCTCTCTTGAGAAGAAAAATGAAGTATAATAATAATAATAATAATAATAATAATAATAATAATAATAATACACAATAATAATAAATCAAATGTTATATTACTAAGAATAATATAAATAATACAAAATCATATACAATATACACACATAGTTTGTTTCGATTTTTGGTGTATATAATAAAATAAGTAAAATATAAATTTATGTAAATGTTTTTAAATTAATTTTAATTATTTTAAATATATATTAAATCAAATAATTAGTGTAATATAATTATATATAAAATAAAGGACAAATATATGTACTGTCATTTACTGAATATATGCATTTCTTGATGTAAATCATATATCTTGTATTCTCAATGTAACGTCATTCCTGCATTACCCAGAATGTGAACAAAACCTTACCAGAGGGCTAAACTTCCAACTGAGGTTTCCTCTTATTTCATAAAACATATTTAACTCCCACCTAATTGCCTCAATATTATCAGCTCATATTTACTGTATTTCACATCTCAGCACTGGAATCATAACAGGTTTCAGTTTTTTTCCCATCATCCATGGACATGTGAGCCAGCTTTAATTGTAAGAAACACAAAAATTGCAAAATATCCGAGAAGCGACAGAAGCAGAAAGCTCAGAGAACACAGGGAGCCACACCGCAGCGTCTCATCTTTCCGTGCAAATGCCGTGGGCGATCAGGCCATGCTGGGAAAGATGCATTCCCGCAATTAAAACGGTACAAGCTTAAACTGTCCTGCCGACTCCTCGCCGCACGTCTGAATGCTATCTCGCGCCCAGCCAGAGGAGGAAACGGTCTGCGGTAACTGCCTGACAGACTGGAGGGGAGGAGGATCGAATTGTATTGTGTTTCACGAAAACAGCTTTCACTGCCAGTGTTATGGACAGATAGGGCTTTTGAAGCAAAGCCGCTGTCCGACAATCAACTCGTTAAGTTTTACAATACACCTTTTCAGCTGGCAGACCTTGCGTAGGCCTCAGGTGGGCAGCGCAGGACGCTTCACCATTTTATAGTCATATCTGCCACAGCAATAGCCGTAATTTTACACAGCGTAGTGAAAATAAATGGCCTATTGGATCCAGGTCAAGATCAAACGCTCAACAAACTAGGCTCATTCGCAAACCGCCCGGATAATCCATCAGTTCCAGTCCGAAAGAAGATTCCCAGTCACCTTGAATATTTCTATGCGAATGTCCTCAAAAGAAAACCGCTCTTCTTCAGAACATCGAAGGCTTTTCTTTCACCACATCTTCATGAAAAGAAGTAGAGAAGATTTGCTGGCCAAAGTTGCACAATAAACAAAATCCTGAGGTAAAAAAAAGAAAAATGGTGCGAGAAAGAAAGAGAGCAGAGAGCAAAAGCTGGTTCAACAGAAGAGCGTGGCCTCATAAATCTCTCCTCTTTCCTTCTAAGGATCGATTGATTTGATAAACGGGGAAAAATATGGTGGTGCTAGTCACTTCTTCAAATCTGCCTGGTTTCACTGTAAGCGCAGGGACTTTAAGTAGCTCTAGGAGGAGATGGTCTGGCTCAGAAAATGCCTTTATTGCATTAAAGTGAAACCTCAGTCACACATGCTAGCTAAAGGGCTTTGCTGTTTCGCTTAAGGGAGGGGGTGTGCTTACATTACAACGGACGCGTTTCGGCCTACATAGCGCTCTTTTGATCGCTGAGCTGCGCTATGAATTTGAACGCTTTGATATCGAGGCCTCCGTGACGCAACCTTGTTTATTTATGGAAAATTGTGTTTGAAATGGACCACTCAAGCAAATTTGTTTACCCCTCATGTTGTTAAAATTCACTTTACGGTTTTTGTTTGAGGTCCTGGTCCCCATGTAATGGTTATTTTGAAACTGACCTGTTATTTTGCCTTCAGATTCCTTTTAGATGTTCGTCTGACCTAGTCAAAGCCAGACATATATTATTGAAGGAGCATCCCTCAATTTTACCACAAGACCTTTAGAAAGGTAACTACTAGGGCTGCACTATTTGGAGGGATTTCTTTTTTTCTTTACAAAAACTGTGAATGCAGTGTTTGCTGTGGTTGTTTGTAGTGCTGCGAAATTTGGTCAAAACGTTTGTGACAATAACAACAACAACAACAACAACAACAACAACAACAACAACAACAACAATAATAATAATAATAATAATAATAATAATAATAATAATAATAATAATAATGAAAAAATAATAACAAAATAATAGATATTACTAATATAATATTTTACTAATAAAAAGCAAAGTATTATTATTATTATTATTATTATTATTATTTATTAGTAGTACTAGTAACACATTATAATAGTAATATCTCTTACGCTATTTTTGTATTATTATTATTATTATTATTATTATTACAAAAACTATTAAGCAAAACAATAAATATTATTATAATTTATCATTAATATTAGCATGATGATGATGATGATTATAATAATAATAATAATAAAACAAAATAAAATATATTACTATTATGATATTTTACTATTAATAAAAATGCAAATAGTAGTAGCAGTATTAGTAGTAGTAGTAGTAATAATAATAATAATAAACAAAATAAGATATATCACTATTATAATATTTTACTACTAATAAAAAACAAATATTATTATAATATTTAATAATAATAATAATAATAATAATAATAATAATAATAATAATAATAATAATAATATATTATATTTTACTACTAATAAAAAAGCTAATTATTATTATTATTATTATTATTATTATTATTATTATTATTATTATTATTATTATTATTATTATTATTGTTATTATTATTATTTTGCCATTAAATATGAACATAAAAATAACGTAAGAATAAAAAAACAAAATTATAGATATTACTATTATAATATTTAATAAAATATTTAATAAAAAAAACTAATTATTATTATTATTATTATTATTATTATTATTATTATTATTACTACTACTATTATTATTATTATTATTATTATTATTATTATTATTATATTACAAAAACTATTAAGCAAAATAATACATATGATTATCATATTTTAACTTTTTTATTTATTTTAAATATTAGCATAAAATAGTGCATAATAATAATAATAATAATAATAATAATAATAAGATACTACTATTATATTTTACTAGTTATAAAAAATACAAAAATCAAATTATTATTATTATTATTATTATTATTATTAATAATAATAATA
The DNA here is from genome assembly GCA_012976165.1 of Labeo catla. Classification (NCBI taxonomy): domain Eukaryota; kingdom Metazoa; phylum Chordata; class Actinopteri; order Cypriniformes; family Cyprinidae; genus Labeo; species Labeo catla. Next base: position 599,702 of record VONZ01000403.1, on the reverse strand, counting down.
TTACTACTACAAATAACTATTAAGCAAAACAATAAATATTAGTATAATATTTTAACATTAAATAATAATAATAATAATAATAATAATAATAATAATAATAATAATAATAATAATAGGGCCAAGACGATTACACCAAAACACCGGATAACGCGTTGGGTTTACGTTTTAACAGCAAGAGCACATTTTTTAAAATATATAATGAGGCAAATGTAAGGAAACAAACAAACAAAAAATAAACAAATAAACAAATAATGTAACATTTTTCAGGATGGTTACGTTGAAATTTAATTTATGATTTAGGTAAAAATAGCAAGCAGAACATAAGGATTAAAATACATTCTCCTATAACACAGCACACCCAATATCGAGACAGAAATCCCCGGTGCCGCAGCTTACTAATACATGCTAATTACACCCCCACAAGGAAAATTAATTTTATGCTTCATTTAGAACAACTGTGGTATAGAGGATGAAAAACGACATGAAAAATGAAGCAAAGCAATCTTTAATGAATGGCCGATGCTCCAAAAATGTTAAATAAATGTGATGCATGAAGAAGACACGCAGAAATGTTTACTGTTTAACTGCAAGGTGAAGTGTGTAATTGTCTCGATGTTAAAATACCTTCTACAATTTCAGAGTAATGAGGACAGACAACATTTAGCACATCTTTCATTTCTTTCATTAGCTCATTTCACTCTGAAACACTCAGTGGCGCTTTCAAAAACTGAAAGAAAGGGAATGTTTAGCATTACTAAATGTTTTAGTAATATAATGTGATATGTGATGTAATTTGAAAGACATTAAATCATGATATCACATTTTCATGATTAGGAATATATATATAAATTTCAGTTCTAACCAGGCACAAAGTATTGTCAAGGTAACATCTAGACTTAAATAACAGCTTTCTGCATGCATCACTGACCTTCCTGGTTTGAAAACAGCCATTATTATAATTATTATTATTGTTATTATTAGTAGTATTAGTACTTCTGCAGTGAAATTACACATTTCACTTTTAAATTGTACTTTGTATTCAAGGAGACAATATGGTTTGAGGCAGGGAGAATCATTCTCTTTCACAACAGTGATTCCCATTTCTTTTGTTTTGCTAGATTAGCATCTTTTCTTTAAGGCTACCTGTTGTCGGCTGTCATTAAAATCGCTATCTAGGGCAGGGAGAGCTGTTTTATCTGCAGGGCTGTGGCACGTCATTTTAATTAAAGCGTGTAGTTTCACTCCGGTAGAGGGAGGGGAGTCACAGTGACGTCCATAATTAAAAATTGATCTGGGGCACTGCAGGAATGATGAAATCTTGGGAGGAGGGAAGGAGGGAAGAGGTGGAACGGTTAATTGTATAATGCAAACTCAACATTTTGACAGTCTGCAGTTTTGGGTGCAATATAAGGGTATGGATTCCATTCCAGAAACAGTAAAAATCTGGATAATAAAAACAAATCAATGGATGTTTTATGCATTGTTTTTCACACACATTGTCGTTCACAAGTTTGGGGTCTGTAAGATTTTTTAATAATACTGAAAGAAGTCTATTATGCTCACAGAGGCTGGGTTTATTTGATCAAATATCACTGTAATATTGTGAAATATTATTACAAATTTAAAGTAATGGTTTTCTATTTTAATATATTTAAAATCTAATTTATTCCTGTGATGCAAAGCTGAATTTTAAGCATAACTCTCTAGTCCTCAGTGTCATATGAGCCTTCATAAATCATTCTAATATGCTGATTTGGTCAAGAAACAATTTTTATTATTTTTGTAGAAACTAGAAACACTTTTGATCAATTTCATGCATTCTTGCTGAATAAAATTGTTAAATAAATAAAGTTAATCTTGAATCTCTTGATTAAATAAATAAATGGTTGATGCAGATTCGCATAAATGAATGCTTTATTATCGTAATGCTCTAATACATTTGGAACAGTAATGTTTTATGAAACTAGTCAAATGACATGCTCTAAAATTAAGTTGCGTTTAACATTAAAATGTATTACAGTGTTTAATATAGGGATGCAAGATATAGACTTTTGACAATATCCGATACGCCAATATGCCGACATGCGGACTCATTTTGGCCGATAACCGATGCTGATACCGGTATATTTCCTTTCCGATATAAACAACATCCTGTGCAGAGATTAGAAACAAATTATTTTTCATTTTAGCTAGTTTTAAACAAAAGCTTACTTGTTAGAATTAAAGGGGTCATCGGATGCCCATTTTCCACAAGTTGATATGATACTTTAGGGTCTTAATAAAAAAAGTCTATAATATACTTTGGTTAAAAATTCTCAATGGTTGTGTAAAACAACACCCTTTTTACCTTGTCAAAATGAGCTCTGCAAAAAAATCATCTAATTCTGGTCGAGGCTGCTTTAAATGCAAATGAGCTCTGCTCGCCCCGCCCCTCTCTTCTCTGTGGAAAGACAAGTCTGTTTACATTTGCCACATTTAGCCGCTAAACTTGCTAACAAGCACATTATTAGGAAAGGCAATCGCAAAGAATAATAAAAAAACCCTTATACTCACTTCTGCTGTAAGTGAAGCTGGATCATGAATGATTCGCACGAACATAGACAGATGTAGATTGGGAGGCGCATTCCCTTCACAAACAAACGTAATCTCAGATGTCGGGAGTAAATGACGACCACTATGTTCATTATTGCATCCAGCAACACAACACCTCAATCGCTCAGTCGGAGATATTCTTGTCTAATTACATCCCTGCTCCGGCATCGAAACAATGGAGGACGGACTGTTACAGCTGATCTGAGGTAAAACACTCATGTCAATCAACTATCGTGGGAGTGGCCTCTGTGGGTGTGATGCCAAAACTACAGGCATCTGAGAATGGCTCGATTTGAAAAAGGGGATATTATTTTTACAGATTAATTAAAAACCACTGCATGGATTTTTATCATTATAGGGTAGATGTGTACATACACTGCCAACACGCATTAATGTTCAAACGACATGAAAAAGTGAACTTAGCATCCGATGACCCCTTTAAATAAAAAAAAAATATAGAAGTTATTTTATAATGAGAGTATAATATCAATTTTAAAATTAATAATAAATTAGTTATAAATCAATCACTGCCTATAAATTAACTATAAATCAACTCCTTGTATTTGTTTTCATAATCTGTTTAAATATATATACACTACCGTTCAAAAGTTCGGGGTCAGTAAGACTTGTAATAGTCTTCAAAGAAGTCTCTTATGCTCATCAAGGCTGCATTTATTTGATTAAAAATATAGAAAAAAAAACAGCAATATTGCAAAATGTTTTTACAATATAAAATAATGTTTTTTATCATACTTTAAAATAGAATTTATTCCTGTGATGAAAAGCTGAATTTTTATCAGCTGTTACTCCAGTCTTAAGTGTCACATGATCCTATATATAGGATATATATATATATATATATATATATTACACATTGATGAATAAATCTGTATGAATAAAATTATGCAATTTACAAGTGTCATGTTTGTGTTTTTTATTCATGTAAGCTAGCATCTGACCTTTCTTTCAAAACTTGTGCTTTTATGACATCAGTTACTGTGGGCGTGGCCATTTGTTTTATATTTTTAGCTGTAAAAAACGCTAATTTTGCTGCTTGATATTGCAGATTGGTGTGTTTTACCATATTGTTTTAATATTATCTTAATTATAAACACTAGTTTGTAGTGCAAACCGTTTTACTGTTTACTGCATGTTATTATTCTTCTGGCTATTTCCCTATAGCTGCTAATGAACCAGAATTCTCACCCATAGGCTTACGTCCACGTCAAAGAATAAGGTGGCTAAGTAAAGTTGAAGGAAATTTTTCAGAAAACTCTCCTGCAGATTTATAAACACTTCATAAACCTCAGATTTGATCATTAAATTTGTGTTTTTAAACAAACAAACAAATAAATGTTATTGTGTACACTTCTAATTGTTACAGTAAGCTAATAGCACTACCAACAACAATGAAAATAGCATAATTGCATTACTAGATTACTGACAAGTTGTTAATCTTGTATACATAAATACAGCATTTGGATAGGGATTTGTAAACCAACAGTAATCTAGATTATGGCCTTTAATCTACTCAGATAATGGCCTTTCGTCACAACCAGGCAGTGGTTTCGCACTTCTATAGCAGCACGCAGAGAGCCCGACGTGAAACTGAAGAAATGGTGCAGATAACGCTGACTTCACGCTCTTTACCACTGCAGGCCAGAGATGCCCTTGCTGGGAGTCGTTTAATCAGCTCATCAGTCATTCATGATGAATGAAACATTAGCCCTTCTCCGCTTCCCAGTTCACACATTAACCATCTGCTAATCAGGACTGATTGGGCACAACTACTCTTAAGTTCATCCAGGGAAACATGACCGTAATGTATACGCTCCTCCTGAACGTACTCTTCCAGCACGGCCGTCATCAGTCATTATCAGTATGTGGGCTGTGTTTGTTTGCATGTGCAATCTGGTAAAGATAGTTAAGAAACCCAGTGGAAACGTCCAATGCAGCATTCAGAATGCAACACATGCTGCAGCTCTGCGACTTAACATTGACTGTCAATTAAGTAAACGAGTGAATAAAAAAATGGAAGGAACTTCATCCTTGTGCATAAACCAGAGAAGCTGTGTTAAAGTGATAGTTCACCCAAAAATGAAAATTCTGTCACTAATTACTCACTCTCATGTTGTTTCAAACCCAGAAGACCTTCGTTCATTTTCAGAATGCAAATTAAGATATTTTTGATTAAATCCGAGAGTTTTCTGACCCTGCATAGGCAGCAACTCAACTATCACGTTCAAGGCCCAGAAAGGTAGTAAGGACGTAATTAAAATAGACACATCAGTGGTTCAACCAAAATTTTATGAAGCTTCGAAAATACCTTTTGTGCACAAAGAAAACAAAAATAATGACTTTATTCATGTCAATCATTTACACACATTCATGTGACTGTTTTAATGATGTCCTTTCTACCTTTCTGGGCCTTGAAGTAGTGTTAATTTTGTTAATGAAAAAAATGCAATATAATTGACGTTAAAAGTCGAGACTAAAATGTTATTTAAAAAGTAAAAACTACATCAAATTTTCTTTTTATTTTCATCGAAAAAAGGAGACAAAATATTCTTGCGGACTGCTGTATATGCCTCTACTACGCAAGCTTTCATGTATGCGGTTGCCAGATGTCAGAAGTTCAAATTCGCAAATCTGCAATCTGGCAACCATGCACACATGCTCGTTCTTCATTGTGAGTCCACGTTCTAGTGATTTGTGCTTATTGGTGAAAGTGCAATAGCTAAATTGTTAAAAAAAAAAAAAAAAATGACAATCATTTTGATTATAATTTTGAGGACTTTAAATGTTATACAGCACAGACAGGTCTTAGACTAAGACAGGATTAGGCCATAGTTCAATTAGGACATTAAATTTTCCTAAAAAAAAAAAACCTTACTGGTGTGCATATTGAGACAAAACAAGACTAATCTAAAAGACTAAGGCCTGGTTTTACAGACAGGGCTTAGACTAAGCCAGGATTAGACCATAGTTCAATTAGGACATTTAAGTTATTTTTATAAACATGCCTTAGAAAAAAAAAAAAAAAAAATTACTAGTGTGCATCTTGAGACAAAACAATGGTACTTGATATATTCTAAGGTTAAGTCAGTGCAAGTTTATTTTAGCTAGGTCTAGTCTAGGACTTTATATATATATATATATATATATATATATATAGTCTAAAACTGGGCTTAAGCCTTGTCTGTGAAACCGGAGATTAGTTGACTAAAACTATGTTGACTAAATAAATTAAAAGTACATTTGACACCAGAAGTAAGACTAAAACTAATTTAAAAGACTAAGGCCTGGTTTTACAGACAGGGCTTTGACTAAGCCAGGATTAAGTTAGTTCATTAAGCATAGTTCAATTAGGACATTTAAGATATTTTTATAAACATGCCTTAGAAAAAAAACATTACTGATGTGCATCTTAAGACAAAACAAAAGCACTGATATCAGTCAGTGCAAGTTTATTTAATTTGAAACAGCTCAGACTTACATTTTAGTCTTAGACTAGGCTTAAGCCTTGTCTGTGAAACCGGGGGGTTAGTCGACTAAAACTATGTTGACTAAACTAAAAAGTACATCTGACACCATGACTAAGACTAAGACTAAGACTAATTTAGAAGACTAAGGCCTGGTTTTACACACAGGGCTTTAACTAAGCCAGAATTAGGCCATAATTCAGTTAGGACATTTAAGTTATTTTTATAAACATGCCTTAGAAAAAACATTACTGATGTGCATCTTGAGACAAAACAAAGGCACCGTTATATTTTAAGATCAGCCAGTGCAAGTTTCTTTCAGTTAAAAGAGCTTAGACTTACATTTTAGTTTGGGACTTAGGCTTAAAGGAACACTCCACTTTTTTTTGAAAATAGGCTTATTTTCCAAATTCCCTTAGAGTTAAACATGTGAGTTTTACTTTTTTCGAATCCATTCAGTCGATCTCCAGGTCTGGTGGTAGCACTTTTAGCATAGCTTAGCATAGATTATTGAATCCGAGTAGACCGTTAGCATCTCGCTCAAAAATGACCAAAGAGTTTCGATGTTTTTCCTATTTAAAACTTGACTCTTCTGTAGTTACATTGTGTACAAAGACGGACGAAAAAAATACTTCTACACAAAAAACTTCTACACAAACTTAGTGCCGGTCACTTTCAGGCGCTGCGTAATATTATTGCGCCTGCTGCACCCATGGTACGGCAGCAAAGTTCCTTGATTATTACGCTGAAATGAGAGACTAGTTCCTAGCCATATCGACCTAGAAAATCGCAACTTTTCATTTTCCGTCAGTCTTAATACACAATGCAACTACAGAAGAGTCAAGTTTTAAATAGAAAAAATATCACCATTATATATGGTAATTTTTGAGCGAGATGCTATCGGTCTAATCAAATTCAATGATCTATGCTAAGCTATGCTAAAAGTGCTACCGCCAGAGATCGGAGATCGGCTGAATGGATTTGAAAATGGTAAAACTCAACTGTTTAACTCTAGGGGAGTTGGACAATGAGCCTATTTTCAAAAAAGTTAAGTGTTCCTTTAAGCCTTGTCTGTGAAACCAGGGGTATGACTAAGACTAAATTAAAAATGGCTGACAAAATGAACACTACCTTGAGCGTGTCAGTTGTGTTCCTGTCTAACTTAATATCTTAATTTGGGTCTTAAGGGTTTTGAACAACATAAGGGTGAGTAATTAATGACAGAATTGTCATTTTTTGGGTGAACTAATCCTTTAAGCTTCACCGGTAGTCTTTGTTGTCAGTCAGTGTTTCATCTATTTCAGTGTGTGTGTGTGTGTGTGTAGAAATAGCATTGCTAGAACAAGGCATTATATATTTTAATATTCATATAGCAGGTGCATGGTCGTCACAGAGTCACAGTGGAGGTTATATTATAGGCTACTCATGCGATCAGCGCAGGTGCTGCAGGTGTGCTCAATTATTTTGGAACAACCAGGACATCTGGGTCCAGTCAAATATCTGCATATGCTACTTTTAGATGGCATATTTTCATTTTGATAATTAATATACCAAAATCCCTGTTTTACTACTAATTGAACTCCTGCTAATGATGTTTTAATGAAAAATGGACAATAAAATACATACAGTATAGCATGGGAGTAAAAGTGGTCCTACAAAGAGATCTGTCTTTTTTTTCACAAAAAAAGGAGCCATTAGGTGGTAACAGTCACGTAGCTATTGAACACAAGGGGGTTTGAGACGGGCAAGTTGCACCAACCATCTGTCCCGCTGTTTGAATAACAAGCACATCCACCCTTTTTCATCCAAAGGCACAATTTACATTGCCTGCTTTTAAAGCACAACACATGATCTGATCTAATTAAGATTGTAAGGAAGCTCTGGACTTTGCTTTTGTCTGGCTGTGAAGTGGATAATTGCTGTGTTTCTTTAAAAGTATCTGCTGGAGGCCCAGTGAAAATAAAACCCTGAAATTCTCGGCACTGGTTTAATATTCATTAAGAAAGCAATTAGCAGATTGCTAAGAGTAAAACCTTTCTGCCATTTGTATTAGCAGAACACCCATCCGTCCCTGTGTTGGGTGGTAACTAATTGAAAGTAGCAACGCTACTTACTTAACTTCATTTTCAGTCGCATGAAAGCACTGTCGCTCAGTTTTTAAAGTAGTAGCTTCAGTCTTGCCAGTAACAAGCTGCATTTTTTTTTTCCCCACCCAGCACGCAGTTGTTTATCACAATTTGGTTTTAGCTTTTCAGTTCTAGTACTTACAGACACCATTATTTTGGTGTTATTTATATACAACTTTTTCAGGTTTAATTTTACTTTAGTATTTTTTTTTAGTAAGTGTTATTATTTTTGCTACATGATTTTGTCGATTTTAAATGGTAATAATAATAATAATAATAATAATAATAATAATAATTATCACTAGCATTATTATTATTATTATTATTATTATTATTGTAGTTTTAGCTTAAACTTAAACATTTCTAACAGTTAGTTGTCAAGGTATTTGTTTATTTATTTATAATAATAATAATAATAATGTAGTTTTAGCTTAAACTTAATATTTCTATCAGTTATTTGGCAAGGCATTTATTTATTTATTTATTTTCAGATTTCATTTTAATTGTATCAATTTTTTGCAAGTTTTGCAAACTTTTGTTATGTGTTTTTGACATTTTCATGTAATAATAATAATAATAATAATTATTATTATTATTATTATTATTATTATTATTATTATTATTTGGATTTAACATAAAGGTAAACATAATTATTATTATTATTATATTTATTATTATTTAGTTGTTTGATTGTTTATTTGTTTGTTTTTCTGACACAATTTTGATAATATTTTCTTTTCAAATCCATCATCCATCCATCTGTGTCAGCAGCTTTCTTTATTTCTTTCTTATAATTTATTTTTCTGCCACAATTTTGATACTTTCTTAATTTTACTTTCAAATCCATTATCCGTCTCAGCAACATTACTACTGTGTGATTCACAATGATACAGTGCAGGAAAAAAACAATATCGCACATAAACATGCCAACAACACTCATGCAACTGTCACTCACACCTGTGAATTTCAACTCGTTGTTCACTGTATTTCATCTATCACACTGTATTTAGCCTTATCCAGACAGGTTTTCCCTCAGGATTTTGGTGATGTTTTGAAAGTCCCGTTTATCCAGTCAGAAGTGAATATGCCCTGCTAACTCTTCTCCTTCGTACATTTTAACCTTCGTCAAGTGTGTAACTATAGCTAAATTTAGTATTGTGCTACCTGTTGTACCTTCATTACAAATTTCAATCTAATTTCAGTTGGTGGATCTGCTAGCACCTCATTCGATGTATAAAAGCTAATCAATAAGGAAAACTGTTTTGGCTGTTAGACAACAAAGTGCTCAGCCTCTGATTTATGAGGAGCTGCTTTTAACCACTTTTACCATGCGCTACCAGGATAAGCTTATTTTCTGCAGCCATACACAAGGCTTTCTTAAGGATCTTTATTTAAGGAACACAGCTGTGTGCCTTTATTCCTCAAAATAAAACACTCTGAGAATAAAAGTATCACCCTCACAAGATGTGCTTTAAAGACAAAGCCAGGCATATGCTGCTGCTCAGAGCATTCTTTTGCCACAATGAAAAATTGCAACTGAACTTAATTTGCGCTCACTGATAGATGTGAACGCTTTCTTCCCAAAAGACACCTCTATGAGCAAAGCCACTTAATCAGTCCTTTCTAGCAGACGCTTTTCAATGACAATTAAGGCACATTTTCATTATTCTTCCAGCAGGTTTAATTAATCTCCTGTACACATTAGTTTATTGCCGTACTAGCACAAAATGATGTGTTTTACAGAATAACAACATTGAATGTGACTTGGATTACTTAGATAAGAGCCTACTTATATGTGAATTCAGTATATTTTTTGTTCACATTTTGGAGAGCCTCTACTTCATCTCTGGATGCTATAGACCAATTTGGAGTAGACGGTAGACTATGTCACTGGCAGCTGCACATGCATACACTGTAAAAAACAATTTGCTGAGTCAACTTAAAATAATTTGTAAACTGGCTGCCTTAAAATTTTAAGTTCAGGCAACTCAAAAAAAAGTTTATTCAACCTGAAATGTTAAATTATACTAAGTGACAACTTAGATATTTGATTTGAATCAACTTAAAATTTTAAGGCAGCTGGGTTTACCCATCTGTTAAGTTTAGCAAACACAAATATCAAAGTTGTTACTTAGTACAACTTAACATTTCAAGTTGACCAAACTTATTTTATTTGACTGAACTTATTATTTGTTTTTTTTTTTTAATTGTTTTTTAATTGTTTAAATGGACGTACTACGGATGAAAATCATCATTTTATGCCACCAGATAGGCTTCATCCACAAAAAAAACTTCATCCCTGTTTTGGATCTGTATGAGTATCCCATTATCTAACGTCAATTTCATTGAAAAACAGTGCTTAATGCTGGGTGACAAGCTCTTGTAAAATGTGGAGAACATTTTGAAAATAACATCTAATCACTATAATTTATAATCTGCTGACATCTAACTATTATACCCTATCCGTGTAGTTCTCTACCCATAAAGTCTATTGTGTAAAGTCTAACATCTGTTATCTGTCCACCCATACATCCATCTTGTACATCCATCATCTATCTGTCCATCCATTTATCCATCCCTCCATCCACCCATTCATCATCTATTTGTATGTCTATCCATCTACCATCCATCCATCAATCTATCAATAATATGTATCCAATAGCTATCTATAAAAAATACCTATCAGTCAATTTATCTATCATCCATCCTTCCATCTGTCCACCCATTCATCCATCTTGTCCATCTATCATCTATTTGTCCATCTGTCCATCCATCATCCTTCAATCCATCATCTATCTGTCAGTCTGTCCATCTACCCATTCTTCCATCCAGCCATCTATCTATAATATCTATACATTGGTGTAATCAAAAATGTCTAGCCACCCATCCATCATCTACCTGTATGTCTGTCCATCCATCCATATATATGTATATGTAATCAAAAAAATCTAGCTGTCATCCATCCATCCATCATCTATATGTATGTCTATCCATCCATTCATTCATCCATCATCTATCTGCCCATCCATCCATGTGTCCATCTATCTGTCCATCAGTTTGTCCATCTGTCCATCTGTCCATCCATCATCTATTTGTATGTCTGTCTGTCCATCCATCCATCTATATGTCCATCTATGTAAAACAAAATATCTATCTATCTGTTATCCATCCATCATCTGTCTGCCTGTCCACCCATCCATCCATCTTGTCCATTTATCATCTCTCTGTCCATCCATCCGTTCCCCGTCTGTCCGTCCATCCATCCATCATCCATCTGTCCATCAGTCCATCCATCCATCCATCCATCCATCCATCCATCCATCCATCTATCCACCCATCTAATGTCTGTCCGTCTGTCCTCTATCTGTCCATCTGTCTATCCATCATCCATCAATCCATCTGTCGGTCTGTCCATCTGTCCATTCTTCCATCCAGCCATCTATCTATAATATCTATCTGTAATCAAAAATTTATATCCATCATTTGTCTGTCCACCCACTCACCCACCCATCCATCCATTTATTCAGTTCCAAGGCTTTTAAAACTTGACTTTGCAACATTCAGTTCCTGGAATTAAATGTCAAGACGAACTTTGAATTTAAATTTTAAAGACATCAGTTCAGTTCAGTGAATGATGCACAGCCTTGATGTACACTTAACACATTTAAATCCAGATTTTGCATTTAAAACATTCCTAAAGTGCTGTTTACCTTACAGTGTATTACAGGGGATCACATCCTGGGCTCTGTGTTGCCTATTCATCATATTCAAATTCATACTTACATGCCTGCAGTACAGGCAGCCTTTCATTTAGGAGTTCAAAATGCCTTAAGAAATGTGTTCTGGTTCAGAGAGTTCTTGTCCCCTCTAGCTGTCCTCTAGTGTGAAGAGAAACAGCAACCTATTTTGATATGTCTGTCTCTATTTTTCTGTTCTTTTGGAGTGGCTGTTCAAGGTGTTACTCTGAGCTGTCAATGGTGCATTGACTTCCTGTGGCGTCCTGTCAGAAGGAAGTGTGGCCAGTATCATCACTGATAATAGAGCATAAGTGCCTTTCCAGATCCAGCATAGCCTTTATAGATTGTTAGCTGTTTATGCAAATGTATTTACCAATAACATGCCATTGGCTTTAACAGAGAAATGCATTACAGTCTATCTGCATGTCCTAGGGGAAAAAAAAAAAAAAATCTATTGACATGCTTATTTAGTCAGAAGGAGCAGCATTGTAGACATTTGGTTAAAAGGTCACAAGAGAAAAGAAAAAGCTTAAGAAAAAAGTGACTGGATGCTTGTTTAGAATCAATGCGTTAATGCGCATAAAGTTTGACAAGCTGGACGTCTCCTTGGGATGACCTAGTTTCTCAAAGATTTACACTGATTCACTCTTAAAGAGACAGTTCACCCGAAAATAAAAAAATATGTTAATATTTACTCATCCTTATTTAAATTATGCTTACACTGGCAGATGATTTGTAAATTAATACATTGTGATGTTTGCACCACATAACCAGCTCTGTATGTATGGCCTTTCTAATGTAGTAAACTGCTTGGTAGCATAGCACATGTGATACAGAATGTGGTTTTATGTAACATTTGCTCATTTGCTATTGCTAACACTATTGGTTAAGTTTAGTTTAAGGTAGAGCATATATATATATATATATATATATATATATATATATATATATATATATATATATATGTGTGTGTGTGTGTGTGTGTGTGTGTATATATATATATATATATATATATATATATATATATATATATATATATATATATATATATATATATTCCAATATATTCCACTCATCAGACTTTTTTTTTTTTTCTAATTGCTATGTTATGCACAACAGTCAGTCAAAGTATCAATGATTCATACAGCCTTTATTTTAGTTTAGTTTCCCCTAGGAAAATGTGTTATGTGTTAGGTTTTTTGTCCATCCATTTCAATGTATTTTTCCTGAGGTTGTGAGATGGATACTAATTCATAGTCGTCCCCAGCACCTAGCCTAATTAAACATACCAAACAGCTGTGAATGAATAGATATCACAATGGGTGTGGATTCTAAACACTAGCAAAGACAAATTAGCCTGGTTTTTGCCCACCTTCCCCAGCACAGTTTTTATTTTTGCTCGTACATGTCAAAAAGAATCATCTGTTACTGTGACCATAGAGTCATCCTCTCTGATATTTCTGTCTTCTTTCATGAATGGGATTCCTGAGGCTCAAAAGAACATTGTGCACAAACACTTTGAATTTTGGATATCCCACAACTTTAGAAAATGCTCTGGGAATACATGGCCCATAAACAGTGCAACTTCTGACAGATGAAGCAAAGATTTTCTCTTTTATCATGACAAAGGCATCTTGCGGTGGAATACAGCAGAAGTTTCTCCTGTCATTTTTTTGTCATTCTGAAACCTGAAGCATAAGGCAGGTCCATGGAGATGAAGGCCATTGATTACTGCATTAAACAATACGTAAATAAACTGCAGTAAACAGAAGCAATATCTAGAGTGAGTCCTAGCAATAAAATCAATGGAGATTAGTACTTAACAACATGGACAACATATCATTATAATAAACTTATATGGGAGGCTGGATACGTTATTGGATATGACATTGCACCATAAGAACCTTGCTGTGTTAGCACAACCACTTCACAAAACATTGTGGCATCTTACCTGTACACCAACGTGTCATCTGAAGAGCTGTTGTACTGAATCTGAAACATCCTGATTCCAGGAAAATGTTGTTGCGAAGGCCACCTGATGAGTGCCGAATTTGCTGTAAGCTCAGCAAGTACCACCTTCCTCTCCTGAGACCTAGTCTCATTGCTGACGGATGAAGTCGACTTAGCAGAGGTTAGAATATCGGATGGTCCTGGATCAGGTTCTCGAATCCGGTTAGTGCTGTTAGCTAGGTGGGGCAGCGGGTTGACCACCAACTCCACCGTGCCTGTAGACTCTCCCGCAGCATTGGACGCAATGCAGGTAAAGACTCCTGCATCCTTCAGGGAAGTGATGTTGATCTCCAAGCTCCCATTGCTAAAGCTTAAAGTACGGGAGGTGTTGGCGATTAGACGGCCCTCTGGAGAGATCCAGTGAACGTCTGGATCTGGGTCCCCATTGGCCTTGCATTTCAGACTGGTGGGCTGGCCCTCCATGGTGAAGATTTTGGGAGATTTCCTTGTAATCACAGGGGGATCACAGATGAACTCCTCCTCCGGGATGGTCCAGAAGTACTTTGCCGTAAGGTCGGGAGGTGACGCACAAGTTTCCAGGTCATCCTCTCGCGTCAGCCTCCTTAGCCAGAGTAGCTCACAGTTACAATGTAGTGGGTTCCCTCCAAAACTTAGGACAAGGGAGGAAAGGGGTGACCCTTTTGACTTGGCATAAACTGGTATCCTAAGGAACAAGGGGTCAGGGGGTATTTTCTTAAGTTTGTTGGATGTCATATCCAAACGGGCTAGTTTATGTAGGTTCGAAAATACTCCTAGAGGGACATGCTCTATGAGGTTATGGTCCATGTTGAGAGTGTTCACATTGGTGAGGCGTCCTATAGTCTCCCACGGGATATCCACCAGGTTATTGTACGAGAGATCCAGGTCCTCCAGAGTCCCCAAAAAGTCGTCAAATGCATGTGGGGAGATGTTGTGCAGTTGATTGTTGGCGAGGATAAGGTGCCGAAGGTTGGTGAGTCCTCGGAAGTGGTCATCTGTGATAACACTCAAGCGGTTACTGTCTAGATGCAGTGCACGCAGCCGCTTAAGATCGGCAAAAGTGTAAGGCATAATCTGGCTGATGGTATTGCGGGACAGCGTTAGGTGCAGGAGACTGGTCATGTTTGCGAAGTCCTTCCTCCTTACCGCCGTAATGAAGTTCTCAGTGAGACGCAGCTCTACTGTACGCCGGTCGATGACTGTTGGCACAAAAAGCAGGCCGGTCTTGGCACAGAGGATGGCTAGAGATGGCGACAGGTTCTGGCACATGCAGCGCTTTGGGCACAGCTGTCCTGACGCAGACACAGCCAGCACCAGCAGGGAGAAGATCAGCCACTCCATCTCTCGGGGGAACTGCAAACAAGCAAACACAGTGTGTTGACATGTAAATGCACTCTCCACTTATAAGTTCAAAGCCAATGACTTTCTAAAATGCACTGTATTGGACGGATAGCCTTAAACAACATCATGCTGTTGACAGTATCCTAGAATAATGAACATAGTTTGCAAAGTATTTTAAGTCACTCTTGGGATCTGCATGCAAATCCACACTCAACCCTTGTGTTCTGTTTGTGGACTTTGAGATTCCAAGGTTGATACTTCATGACTTTTTTCTATAAAACATTAATGCAATGAGTCTGGCGGGTAGTGTGCCGACATATAATGCCATTGCGTTACGGGTGTCCCAAGTTCGAATCCCGGCTTGAGGACCTTTCCTGATCACACCCCCTCTCTTTCTCCCCTACTTCGCTTCCTTTCTACTATATAAAGTAGGGTTGTCAAACGATTAATTGCATACAAAATAAAAGTTTGAGTTCGCCTAATATATGTTTGTGTACTGTGTATAATTATTATGTATATATAAATACACACAAATCAATGTATATATTTAATGAAATATGTTATGTACAAAATATTTGTATTAATATATAATGTAAATTATAATAAATACATGTATTGTAAATATTTCTTAAATATATACATGAATGTTTTTGTATTTATATATATATATACACAATAATTACACACAGTACACACACATATATTAAGCAAACTGAAACGTTTATTTTGTATGCCATTAATCGCAATTAATCATTTGACAACCCTAATATAAAGTTGTTTCTCATGGGGACGTAAGCAATTTTTGACATTTACAGGGATTAGTTGTGCCGTCCGAATCCAGAAAGCTGGTGTTTTTCTCCCACCACCTGTGCAAAAATCCCTGACCCTGACCTACATTTTTTTTTTTTTTTTTTTTTTTAAAACAAGCACGTAGATTGTGTGGTAATTTCCGTCCGAATCCACATCTTTGAGAAATTTATTCAAAATTCACAGTTCAAATTATTTTCGACCATTGTTGAATACTCTACGGTAACTGTTGCACTTCACTTGCAATTTGTGTGCATATTTATTACTGGGGAAAAAAAAAATGAAGAAAGAGAAGAAAAACACAAAAATGATTATATATACATATATATATATATATATATATATATATATATATACACACATTAAACTGAGCAGCTTTGTTCACCATTTCCCAATTTTTAAACGCCACTTGAGCAGTGTGTTTCGCAATATCACAGAACTGGCTTCTTGACTGTGAATAAATCATCATCCAAATCCATGAGTTTTGTCGCCGAGATGCCATGGGAATTTAGTTTTACAGATGTCCACATGAGAAACAATTACCAACCAAACCGGGCTTTTGTGTCACTGTGTATCACAGCTTACTAGATATACTGATATAAAAAAGTAAGCATCCTTGTATCATGGTAACAGCAAAATATGGCTTTTCCATGTTATTGTTACACCGTAATGTAGAATCAACTCATTATAAGTAATTGTGGAGATGATGTAATGTGGCAGAAATATGTAACCTCTTGAAACTGCATTAAATATCCTTGTCCACTCTGCAACAATACAAATATAGCATGTTTTCCAAAATCAAACTAGAGTCATCTGAGTGCAAACATGGAAATATCAAATTAAGCGAGACCAAGAACAAACAATTCTCACATATTTAATGCAGTCTTCGCCTCTCAATCACAATGAAACCAATTTCCATATTACAGATAAGGTTTATTCTAAAGTATCTGTCCTTCATGAAGTAAGTG
This sequence comes from Labeo catla, assembly GCA_012976165.1. Lineage (NCBI taxonomy): Eukaryota > Metazoa > Chordata > Actinopteri > Cypriniformes > Cyprinidae > Labeo > Labeo catla. The sequence goes on along the minus strand of VONZ01000403.1, from coordinate 582,660 downwards.
CATCTCAGCAGGTCTTGAGATAGATGTAAAATAGATATTAATCTTTGTGTATATTTAACTGCCATGCAACAGGATTGAAGCAATAACATTACTAAAGCAAATCTGTCCAGCTAAAACAAAGCTGTTGTAAACTCTTTGTTTTGCTGAGATGCGTCTGACTAACTCTTTAATAGATTTATAGTTGTCATAGTGTGGTTATGCTACGACATCATAAAGCTGCCCCTCTGGTTTACAATATTTATGACATAATTTCTGCTGCCACGACCGTTGGCTTTACAACATAACGATCTACGTGAGACTCGTTATATGCAATTAAATGTTTTTAGTGTGTGAATTTGGAAAAAGGAATCATATGCCACTGTCTGTAATACAATTCAGAAGAATGTGGTGTAGTGAGACCCATGTTTTCATGGTAACCATGGGCTAACTTGTCGTTGCCTTGAGTGAGCCAAAGGGATTTGCATTTTATCATAACACAGCCATGTAAAACTGAAAATATAACACAAAATCATGATAAAGCAGACAAATACTCTCATGGGGATTGTTTGAAGATGCCTCTGATCATCAAATTCATCGAAAGTTGTCTCTGATGTATCCGTCTGATTTGGCATCCAGTTAAAGTTGTGTTTTTCTGCACCACTGGCATTGCCAAACAGCATGCTGTTCTTTGTACTTCATTACTGAGTTATTGGTGTTTAATCGTTGATGATTTGACATAATTCTGGATTGTTTTGTTCTTCAAAACTCATCATAGAGTTGCTGTCATAGCAACAAGTCTATAAGCTCAAACCTGAGCAGAATTCGGGGGCAGATTATGTGTTTGTATTGTATGCATGTATTCGTTCATTCATTTATTCATTCATTTTAACTTGTTTGCTTACTTGCATACTTGCTTGCTTACTTGTTTGCTTACTTGCCTATGTGCTTGGTTAGTTGTTTGCTTGCTAACTTGTTTGCATGCTTGCTTTCTTACTTGCATACTTGTTTGCTTGCTTTTATTAAATGTTTCTACTTGTTTATTTGCTTGCATACTTCCTTGCTTATTTGCTTGCATACTTGCCTGCTTATTTGCTTACTTGCATGCTTGCTTGTATACTTGCTTGCTCCCTTGCTTGCGTACTTGCTTATTTGATTGCTTACTTGCATACTTCCTGCTTGCTTGTTTGCTTACCTGCTGTTTACTTGCTTGCCTGCTTGCTTGCATACTTGCTTACCTGCTGTTTATTTGCTCGCCTGCTTGCCTGCATACTTGCTTACCTGCTGTTTACTTGCTCGCCTGCTTGCTTACATGCTTGTTTGTATACTTGCTTGCTTTTATTAAATGTTTCTACTTGTTTACTTGCTAACTTGTTTGTTTACTTGCTTTCTTATGTGCATACTTGCTTGCTTACATGCTTGTTTGTATACTTGCTTTCTTAATTGATTTTATTAGATGTTTCTACTTGCTTATTTGCTTGGATACTCGCTTGCTTATTTGCTTGTGTGCATGCTTGCTTGCTTGCATACTTCCTTACTTTAATAAGAAATGTTTCTTGAGCAGCGTATTAGAATGATTTCTGAATGTTTATGTGATCAGAATTTAAAATGTGTTTAATTAAGAAAAAAAAAAGTAAATTTGATTAAATAAATATGATCATCAAATTAGATCACAACAATCTTATTGACCCCAAACTGGTGGTGCCTGTTAGTAAATATTGTAGTGTGAAGACAATTAAAATGGAATTATGTTGTATAATTTATATATTTGTCATGATTCTGATAAACAAGAGGACCAGCCACAAACTCAATGTTAGAAAGAACATTTTCAGGAAGATCTACAAATAACAGTATTTAGGCATTAAAAAATAACATGCATAACCATTAAGCTGCAGACGATTCTTCAGTCACTGAATCAAGCTAAAGCCACATCATGTACAGTATATACTGTAGGGAATTAGTGAAAGATTAGTTCATGGCAAAACTCAGATACAAACCTAAATACCCTTCAGAACAGTAGCCAATCCTTCTCCTGAAACCTCTCCATCTGTAAGAAGCTTACGTTAAAGACTGACTGGTGGATAAAACCACCTGAAGTAGAAGGAGAGAGTGACACTCTTCCACTTTACTCTGATGCTGGTGAGAGGCAGTAAGTGATTTCCAGAGTCTTTCTACCGTTTCGTGCCTCTGTGACTAACAGAACTCCTAGCCCGGAGAGCTCTGACGCAATGGAGATGGATTACCATGTCCATGTCTGCTTTCTACCAGAGTGCCCATGGGCCCTGTGAGGTAAAAGTGTGGTAAATCGATCTGAACTTCCTTTTCCTGGAAGGAATGGAAAAAATAACCTCACAGATCCTTTTTTGCAGAACTCCGACCAGCTGCGGTGTTATTTTGCTTGCTTGCTTGTTTTGTTTTTGCCCGTCTATTCAAAGCGATTTCATATTAAATGTGACTGCTTTGCTGCAATGCATTGTTGTGCATCATCATGTGACTCAAACCCCTTTGTGCCTCAATCAATGTCATCCAGTGGAGAACTCTAGAATCAAGCAATCACAGTAATCATATGCTGCCTTGGGACTTGAGACGTGACCCGCAGGGCGGATGTCATACTTGTCTGTCACTCACAGTATGCGTCGAATTACGAACTGAATGAAAGTGACTGTTCTGAGCTTTTCAATTAAAAATTCACAATGGATTTAATTCGGCACAATGGAGGCCCAGGCGGGTGTCATCAAAGATGGAGAACCCTTTGGGGCGCACCAAATTGGCTCGAGAAATAGAGTAAAAAACATAAAAATAAAACTCCGAGACCAGTAGAGACACAAACCGAGCTTTTTACCCTGGATATCAGCTCTCATTCATCTTGGGTAAAATTACGCCCATTAGTTCATGTTGCTATGACAATCCAAATCGGAGAGTGCATTAATCACGTCCCATTATCAGGCATTTTATCTTAACAGTGGGCCTGTGGTTTTCCTCTCAGTATTGAAAACTGATCTGAATTATATCAACACAGTGACAATCCACAGAAATGGGGATTTTTCTGAGCCAAAACAGATGCTTCAAGTACATAACACATTCAAATAACAGCAGTTAGCCATTTCTACTGTTTCCAAGGTCTGCATATCCATTACAATTCCCCTGTAGACCTCATCTGACTGCAGATGTTCCCTGGTCCATTTAAATGAATAATTAAACCAAACTAGTAGGTACATTTTGCTGAGATTTTCATTTAAAGGAAATCTGCATTGAAACCGCTTGTAAACTATGCGTGACCTGGCATATTTCTTTCCTGATTCAGATTAAATGACTATTTCAGTGGAGAATAGCAATATTTAAAGATAATTTTTTGAATTGTGGCCAGAAGCAATGGTTTGAAATTAAGAACATCTTGATGGATTTGTTTCTTACAAACATGCAGCTTTTCACTTCACGATACCTTACCTAATGGACTGGAGTTGTGTGGAATACTTGTGGATTATTGTAATGTTTTTATTAGCTGTTTGGACTCTCATTCTGACGGCACCCATTCACTGCAGAGGATCCATTGATTAGCAGCGATGTAATTGATTTAAATAATCTACATCTTTGATGGCCTGGATTCATCTTTTTCTGGTTTAATCTGAGGTTGCCTGATACAAAGCAGGGCTTCACACTTGCACAATACAGAAATATCTGCTATGAACATTCCTTATTTTTGTCAACCTGGCAACCATGTGCACATGCGCCCTCTCTGTATGTGCATCTCAGTGGGTGCCGTTCACAGTAAACGCTGCTCCACACAAACTGTTATCATTTACATGTGTGGAGCACTTCAAACTCCATCTCTGGATATTGTTGAGTTTAGGTTTATTATAAAATTCATCTGGGAATGCAACGTTTAAACATTCACTGATGCTCCAAAAGGAAACGCAATGTATTAACCCTTTCACGCGTACGATCACACCGGTGTGATCATTCTTGGCTGGTCCCTGGAGCGTACGATCACACCGGTGTGATTCGAACGTTCAGCGCGTCACGTGATAAACCGCTGAATTCAAATCTGCTTTGGCGCTTTGGCTGGCGCTAAGCCAGATCGGACGCGCTGAGCGCTTGTCCATATTATCGCAACTATTCCGTGTTTTCAACCATATAACGCTTATTTTAGGTTCCAGACATTTACATACAGATAAGTCCTAGTAAAACGATGCCTTTATAGTTTGCAAAATACACGCCGATGTCTATGGAAGCGGCAATAATGATCCTTACAAATGTTATCTGACGACATGTTTTATTGATGTCATATACACATTGTGCAGGTAACTATAAAGTTTACTCTGCTCTTCTCCAAATCACCACAGACTTACTTTAATGTTTTTCGGGAGGAGAGGATGAATTTGCGTTTTGTAAATCCCACAGCTTGGATTCAGCGCGAACTAACATGGCGGCGCCCATCACTCGGCATAGATCAACTAACACGCTCATTATAACACTGTTTAAACCTCCAAATACATTTACTTGCACATATTTCAGAATCGGAATATCAGATATTTCATAATACAGTGAGTACGTTTGTGAATATTGCTAATAAAAAGGGAAAAACTATATAAAACTGATACATGTGCCATACAGCGCTATTGTGGCTGCGTTGTATCACGTGACAAACACGACGCGTCGCCATGGAAACAATAAGGCTATACGTTCTAAATAACGGTCGCCTAAAAAAACTCACTCTGGGGGCTCAGCTAGAATATTTTAAACTCACGTGTGAAAGGGTTAAGAGCTGGGGGGTGAAAACTTTTGAACAGAATGAAGATGTCCAAATTTTTCTTATTTTGTTGAAATATATATATTTTTCCCATTTAGTACTCCCCTTCGGAAGCATCATAAGATACTTTCATGTTCCCCGGAAGACAAAGTAAGTACAGTTAACCTTGATCTTTCAAATTTAAAATTTTTTCACCCCCCGGCTCTTAATGCATTGTGTTTCCTTCTGGAGCATCAATGAATGTTTGAACCTTTTTTAATAGTTATGTTTGAGAATATTATATAGAGAAAAATCCTGAAATGTTCTGCTCAAAAAAACAATTTCTTTACGACTGAAGAAAGAAAGACATGAACATCTTGGATGGCAAGGGGGTGAGTATATTATCTGTAAATTGTTGTTCTGGAAGTGGATTTCTCCTTTAATCCTCTGCGTCTTCAGTGACTCGGGAGTAAATGATGACTGCTTTGTTCATTATTACATCCAACAACCTCATTCGGAGACATTCTTGTCTTCCCCTGCACGGGAGTCGAGACAATGGCGGTCGGACTGTTCTCAGCTCAGTCAGGGCGGGTCTAAGGTAAGACAGTCATGTCAATCAACTATCGTGGGAGTAGCCTTGGTCGTTGTGACGTCACATAGACAAGATGCTGAGAATGGCTTGCTTTGAAAAGGGATATTACTTATAAAGATTAAAAAATACCACTGGGTGGATTTTTATCATTGTAGGGTGGTTGTGTACACACACTGCCAACACACATTTATGCTCAAACAACATGTAAAAGTGAGTTTTGCATCCGATGACCCCTTTAATAAATGAGAATAAGTACATTACAGTATAAATGTATTAGAATGTGTACATTATTATTCATGGGCTTAAAAACAAGTTGCAAACAATCAGAATATAGAGTGTCCGATGTTAACATTAAACCTATTCCAGCCTGTTTTAAGTTGTAATTGGATTATTGCACACATTGCAGTACTGTGGTTTGCTTAGTGCTGAACAATGGCAATCCACAGAAACAGGCATTTTTCTGAGCCAAAACAGATGCTTTTGCAGATGTATTCAAATAACAGCAGTTAGCCGTTTCACACTTTTCGTGGTCTGTGTATCTATCACAATCCTCCTAGTTACTCTAGGCCTCATTTGACTGCAGATGTTCTCTGGTCCATTTAACATAGACTGCAGTGGATTCATATACTCACAGTGTGACAGTTTCCTCACTGAAGAAAATGATCACGGACTGATGCAGGATGAGCTGTTAATTGTTTGCTCGGTGTCAAGTCTCAAAGGAAGACGATGTCCCTGAATATCCTTGGCACTGGAGCGGCAGTAACTTGTAGACTTGTTTCGAATGTGATAACATTTGTTTTAAGGGTATACGAAGTCCTCGAAGACTTTGATTAAATGAGACGAAATGAGTCAATATCAGTTAACCTGTCTGATTTTACAGCTCCTTTATAGAAAAAAAGTTTTTCATTTGTTTCGCTTTTGGTAATCGATAGCATGAGCTCAAGGTGTATTTAACCATGAAAATGTATTTAATTAGTAATGGGACTATTTACAAATGGTTCCTAAAACATTAATGACCCCATCTATATGCAAATGCAATCCTAAACATTTAAAAAGTAATTTAAAATTGTGATTAAAAAATGTAAAGTGTGTTCTCATTGATGAATCATTCTGCACTACACAGATTTTTGTCCAATCAGATAGTCTAGAATGAGAAAGTCAATAACGAAAAAAAAAAAGGTAAATGAATAAATGAATGAATGAATGAATGATAACTGCAGCTTAAAGCAGTTGTAATTGGATTATTGCAGATATTGCAAGTGCTGCACCGCAGGACACTGCTGTCACACTAAACTCTTCTGACATGTTTTTGCCAACACTTCTACACTCATATGCTAATGTCCACACACAGCTAATGTCCAAGTACAGCTCTAACCTACTTTTTGCTGATTAATGCTGAAAATCTGTATACTTTGTGTTTGTTAAAGGTCACACTGCAGGACGCTGAATAAATGAACATTAAAGCAGGTGCACATACACATTGCAATTTTAAATTGTAGTAGGAGGTAAAACTTAAGCTCTTTCTAAATTGAAGCATCTTTACTTCCTGTTGAGATCCTGATTAGTAAAATTATGCTAAAAGCACCAAGAGATTGCATGATTATTATTTTTCCCCCCACTAGACAATCTTTTTTCTTATTACTTTACATATTTAGCCACTGAAAGTAATCTATCAATGATTTGTAATTAATACAAAACTATACAATATGACACGCTTAATAATACCACTGAAATACATACATTTTAGACAATTATTTAGACAATTATTATTTATTACATTTAAATCAGTAAATAATAAATAAATAATTATAATGAACCATTTCTTATGATGTTATTATTATTATTATTATTATTATTATTATTATTATTATTATTATTATTTATTACATTTAAATTAGTAAATAATAAATATCCTAATAAACAATTTCTTATAATGAGGATGGTTATTATTATTATTATTATTATTATTATTATTATTATTATTATTATTATTATTATTATTATTGTTGTTGTTGTTGTTTTTAAAATAATAAATAAATAATTATAATGAACCATTTCCTATGATGATATTATTATTATTATTATTATTATTATTATTATTATTATTATTATTATTAGTATTAGTATTAGTATTAATATTTATTACATTTAAATTAGTAAATAATAAATATCCTAATAAACAATTTCTTATAATGAGGATGGTTATTATTATTATTATTATTATTATTATTATTATTATTATTATTATTATTATTATTGTTGTTGTTGTTGTTGTTTTAGCAAATAATAAATAAATACTTATAATAGATATTTATTATTATTATTGTTATTATTGGTTTGTTTTATTTTATTTTTTACATTTAAATTAGTAAATAATAAATAAGTAATTATAATATATATTTATTATTATTATTATTATTATTATTATTGGTTTAAATAATATTTATTTCATTTAAATCTGTAAATAATAATAAATAAATAATTCCAATTTCTTTTTCTTCTTCTTCTTCTTCTTCTTCACTGCAGATAGTTGCAAATATATTTTTTTCTGTTCATATTTGTATATCAAAGTTCTTGACGGGTTCTCTATTTGCCATGAAATTATATATTCAAGTGCAAATCAAATTTGAAAAGATAATTGCATGTTTACAGCCAAAATCTATCGTCTTTGCTGTCCAGCCAATTAATACAAATTTAAGAGAAATCTTTTTCTTTCATTCTAGTAATTAACATACTATTATAGTCTATATAAAACTGTTGGCCATTGAATTATTTGTTGAATATGGCAGTAATGGCAGTTTTCAGAATTAAAGTCCATTAATTCAGAGATGTCAACATCCACCCAGCTATAGAAATGCAAAGCTGGGTCCAACAAGGAAACAAAGTGGCAGTTTGGTTTGATGACCCAACGTAAATTACAGAGGGCATTCTTAAAGAGCTCTTTAATACGCAAAGTGCTGCAGGAAGAGAAAACACACAAACAACAACACATACAGAAACACATAATTGGCCGTGACCTTTGCGCAGGGCTCCCGCAGAACTGGGCAGATCTTCAAAAGAACGGTTTCAAGGAGAGAGGAAAAGCACCGGCATACTCGGGGAGACAGGCTTCTATTCAGCAGCCCTGCATGCAGCTGTCCCTCTAGGCCACTTTCTTTGATGTGATAAGAAAAATTATTTAAAGATATACGCTGCCTTTTGAAGATAGCTTTCTGTGTGCATTTGGAAATATTCCTGTTGTTTTTTTTTTTTTTTTTTTTCTTTCTCAGTGACTGTATGATTCTGTAACTGTCTGGGTTTGGGAATAGTTTGATTATATTTGTGGAGTTTGGGGGATGCCAAGTGGGACACATGCAGCCCTATTGGAGAGAGCTAAAATTGTTAGTGATATTGTTTTGGGGGGTATGTATTTGTTTGTTTACTTGTTTGTGGGTGATAACGGTGTCACCCTATGTGTCGTAGAGTTTGCTGACAATCAGTGTTTTTTTTTTTTTTTTTTTTTTTCTGTTAAAATATAAACATAAGTGAAACTCCTTCATTTATTAACTAATATATTTGTTATTATCTGTAATACTACTACTACTACTACTACTACTAATAAGGTTTCACTATATTATTTTTTTAAATATGTTTTTAAAAATAATTTTATATACGCTGTTACATAAAATATAATTCTATTATAAAACATTAATTATTTATATAACAACATCAACAAAACAATAATAATAATAATAATAATAATAGTTAAATATAATTATATTCTTATTAATTATTTACATTTTTTTACATAAAATATAATTATATTCTAAAAAATTATATAATAACAAAAATAATAATTATAATATATAATTATGTAATATATATTATATTTTAAAGTATGTTATTATTTTATATACTTTGTTACATAAAATATACTATAAAACAAATTATTTATATAACAACAACAACAACAACAATAATAATAATAATAATAATAATAATACAAGCTACATATAATTATATTTGCAAGTATTTGTATTAATTATATATACTTTGTTACATAAAATATATTATAAAATAAATTATTTATATAACAACTATACTACTACTACTACTAATAGTAATACAAGCTACATATAATTATATTTTAAGTATTTATATTGATTTGACACTTTGCTACATAAAATATAATTATATTATAAAGCATACATTTATAAACTACTACTACTAATAATAATACTAATAAGCTAATTATATTTAAAGTATCTGTATTAATTATTTTATATACTTTGTTACATAAAATGTAATATATTATTAAACACAAATAATAATAATAATAATAATAATAATAATAATAATAATAATAAACAAAACAGCAGCAACAACAATAATTCCATTGTTTTTAAATATTTTTTCATAAATAATTTGATATACTCTCTTACATAAAATATAATTATATTCTAAAAAATATTGTCATATATTTCTAAATAATAATAATAATAATAATAATGGTGATGATGATGATGATGATCATCATCATCATCATCATCAATTTCTCTCTTGCATATCTCCTAGACTGATTTGCCAATTTAAAGCACTGCCTGCAATTCTCTCTAAATAAGAGCTTCTACTAAATGTCCCAAATTTACATTATTAATGCTTTCCTTTGAAAGTTCTGAGGCAGTTTTAATTACCATTCTTAAAAATCCATTATTTTATTGTTATTCTTGTGCATAAAGGCCTTCCCTGCAGAGTGTTCATGTGACTGTATAACATTCTCTACTATAGGTTTATTAGCAGCTGCATTCATTGAATGCCAGACCTACCGCCTCAGGCCCTAAACATATATTCCCACACGTGTTAACTTGCTAAATATTTCCATAATTCCAGCTTTTTAATATGTAAGATTTTCCTTCCCCATGGCCTTTGCAAAAAAATCCAGCACACTTTTTGAAGACAAACTTACAAATGCAACTTGCTAATACAAATGGACTCGGCCTGCCTGGAATATGGTTGGTTTGGTTGTCTTGAAGTGATATTGCACATCCTGTTTACTGCACATTTCATGTGCCCTCATTTTTTGTCATTGATGTCTAACGTGTTCCCTCAGCACACTATTCTGAATAGCAAAATAAAGACAGAGGCCTACTTAAACTAGAAACAAACCTAAAACTGCCACAATTTGACATCATGAGCTGCAAACAAACCTCAGCAAAAATCATATTTAGAAAGGAAGCTTGTCTGTTCACTGCAGCTGTCATATCTTATTCTGTCCTCCCTTTCATTACTTTTTGTTGCGATTATACAGGGACTAACTTTCATTACCTTCAGCTAAACAGTAAATGCTGTTCCCATGTGATTTGCAAATCCATCACTGTTAATAAACCCGATACATAAAACATGAAAACGCTAAAATAAAGCAGGTCTGACATGTTATATGAAGGTCAGACTTAATATATGCAGTATGAGTACTTCTTTTGGGGACCAGCATGTGATTATACATTATGTTAATGTATTGAAGTATATGTTATGACCGTGGCATGATGATGTATAGTGTTAGCATTGAAAACTAAACTGTTAGAGTCATGCGTTCGCTCAGCCATTAAACATGGAGGTCAAACTTCATTGCACACACAAACACACAAACAAGATCTTATCAGCTCTTGAGACAGTAATTCAACACTCCACAGCCCACACTGATTTAAAGCCCAAACTCTCCCTCTTCCAGTGCACTAATCTTTCCCGAAACAGCGCTTACCAAATCACTGATATTTACAGCCATGTAAACAGGGCATTACATCAGCAGTGGAGATATGTGGCAGCATCTTAAGAAGTTTAAAATGGAATACAGTATGTTTTATTACTATTACACTGACCAAAATTATAAACACAACACTTTTGTTTTTGCCCCCTTTTTTTAATGAGCTGAACTCAAAGATCTAAGACTTTTTCTATGTACACAAAAGGCCTATTTCTCTCAAATATTGTTCACAAATCTGTCTAAATCTGTGTTAGTGAGCACTTCTTCTTTGCCGAGATAATCCATCCACCTCACAGGTGTGGCATATCAAGATGCTGATTAGACAGCATGATTATTGCAGAGGTGTGCCTTAGGCTGGCCACAATAATAGGCCACTCTAAAATGTGCGGTCCGGAGGGGTCCGAAAACCAGTCAGTATCTGGTGTGACCACCATTTGCCTCAGGCAGTGCAACACACCTCCTTCGCATAGAGTTAATCAGGTTGTTGATTGTGGCCTGTGGAATGTTGGTCCACTCCTCTTCAATGGCTGTGTGAAGTTGCTGGATATTGGCAGGAACTGAACACACTGTCGTATACGCTGATCCAGAGCATCCCAAACATGCTCAATGGGTGACATGTCCGGTGAGTATGCTGGCCATGCAAGAACTGGGATGTTTTCAGCTTCCAGGAATTGTGTACAGATTCTTGCAACATGGGGCTGTGCATTATCATGCTGAAACATGAGGTGATGGTCGTGAATGAATGGCACAACAATGGGCCTCAGGATCTCATCACGGTATCTCTGTGCATTCAAAATGCCATCAATAAAATGCACCTGTGTTCGTTGTCCATAACATACACTTGCCCATTCCATAACCCCACCGCCACCATGGGCCACTTGATCCACAACATTGACATCAGCAAACCGCTCACCCACACGACACCATACACGCTGTCTGCCATCTGCCCTGTGCAGTGAAAACCGGGATTCATCCGTGAAGAGAACACCTCTCCAAAGTGCCAGACACCATCAAATGTGAGCATTTGCCCACTGGAGTCGGTTATGACGACGAACTGCAGTCAGGTCGAGACCCCGATGAGGACGACAAGCATGCAGATGAGCTACCCTGAGATGGTTTCTGACAGTTTGTGCAGAAATTCTCTGGTTATGCAAACCGATTGTTGCAGCAGCTGTCCGGGTGGCTGGTCTCAGACGATCTTAGAGGTGAAGATGCTGGATGTGGAGGTCCTGGGCTGGTGTGGTTACACATGGTCTGCGCTTGTGAGGCCGGTTGGATGTACTGCCAAATTCTCTGAAACACCTTTGGAGATGGCTTATGGTAGAGAAATTAACATTCAATCCACGGGCAACAGTTCTGGTGGACATTCCTGCAGTCAGCATGCCAATTGCACGCTCCCTCAAAACTTGTGACATCTGTGGCATTGTGCTGTGTGATAAAACTGCACATTTTAGAGTGGCCTTTTATTGTGGCCAGCCTAAGGCACAACTGTATAATAATTATGCTGTCTAATCAGCATCTTGATATGCCACACATGTGAGGTGGATGGATTATCTCGGCAAAGGAGAAGTGCTCACCAACACAGATTTAGACAGATTTGTGAACAATATTTGAGAGAAATAGGCCTTTTGTGTACATAGAAAAAGTCTTTGAATTCAGCTCATGAAAAATGGGGGCAAAAACAAAAGTGTTGCGTTTATAATTTTGCTCAGTGTATATAATTTAATATTAATATCATACTGTTAACATTATATATTTTTATAAATTAATTAATCAATTAATTAATTTACGCTATGAGTTGAATGACATATAACTGGCTATAATTACTATAACTGAGTTTTTTTTTTTTTCAACAGCTCTTGAATATTGTCATAAAATGGACATTGGTTTCTCATCAAAAGTAACAAAGCTCTTTGTGACTATTGGATAGGAGATTATGCACTGCAAATAATGTTAAGTAAAGGAAAACTGCAGACCTGGCAACATTGACTTGGACTACAGATGATTTATAGGGTGAAATATTTTTATTTTTATTTTATTTTATGTTATTTTTGATATTATTTTTACAGATTGAATAAAAACCACTGCATGGATTTGTTGTCATTATAGGGTAGATGTGTACATACACTGCCAACACACATTAATGTTCAAACAACATGAAAAAGTGAACTTTGCATCCGATGACCCCTTTAACTTGGTAATATGAATGATATTAAGGTTTAAGGTATATGGTCCTCTTTTCAATAACTGTTTTTCAATAAATAATGATTATATAATACATTTCTTTCAACATTTTTCATTATTTCAAGCAGACTTTTCATGTAAACAAATTAAATTTAGATGAATCCTTATTAGCAGAGAGTGATTTTCTCTATCTGTTGTTGCTTTAAGAAAAATGACATAGACAACAGCAACTAAATTGAGCTGATGTCCCTTTAAAACTGAATACATGTACTGTTGAGGTCATAAGTTTACATACACCCTGCAGAATCTGAAAAATGTTAATTATTTTACAAAAGGCATGCTATTTTTTTATTTAGAACTAACCTGAATAAGATATTCCACATAAAAGTTGTTTACATATAGTCCACAAGAGAAAATAATTGTTGAATTTATAAAAATGAACCTGTTTGAATATTTATATGCTTAATTCTTTTTGTTTTGTTTTGTTTAGTGATAGTTCTTCATGAGTCCCTTGTTTGCCCTGAACAGTTAAACTGCCTGCTGTTCTTCAAAACAGCAAAAATTCCTTCAGGTCCCACATTTTTTTTTTTTTTGTTCAGCATTTTTGTATATTTGAACCCTTTCCAACAATGACTATGATTTTGAGATCCATCTTTTCACACTGAGGACAATAGGGACTCATGTGCAACTATTACAGAACGTTCAAACGATCACTGATGCTCTAGAAGAAAAAAAATACAGTGAAGTAAAAAAAGTAATGGAATTAGTAGTTTGACTGAGACATCTGAGGTCTAATGCTTTGATAATTTATCATTATTTACTATCTTGCAAAGTGTACCAAGTAATGCAGGACAGCCACATCACTCCATTTAGTCCATTAATGCCTTTCAAAAGTACTTTGCAAACTGAAATGAGTTTTTTGTTGCACAGACCCAACAGACTCATCTAAATATGCATGCCTGAATGGGATGTGTGTTTTAGCCACAATGATTATTCTAATGCATCAGAATCAAAACCTATTGTCTATTCAAACTTCATTTCGAAACCACTGTCAAATGAGTTCAAGAGGTTTCGCGCAGTGAGAAAATCACCGCGTGAAGCGCATCATTGTTATGATTGATCACTTATATAAGTGCGCTCAAACAACCAGCCTCTATATGGAATGATAATTATATCAACTCAACGGCTTCATCAAAAATGCTGAGATAATTTAATCTGACCCAGTTTGTGTGACTCATTTTTCTGGGTCTTGAACTCATGATGTATTTTTCAAGTCAATAATCCGTCATAAGATGCTTAATCCTGCTCTACCAACATACTCAGTGTTCATTCGTCCTCTCGGTTTGTCTAACTCTTCATGACATGTTATGTTCATGGTAAGATTCAACATAAGGAAAACATAACCAGCCAATACAAATTCTGTGCCCTTGAATGACTAAATTCTGCTGGGCGTTCTGCTGATGTTTGCCTTAATTAGCACAGCGCCGCATGGATACCCTGAGGAAAATAAACTTGGCCAAGAAGCGACTGGTCTGATTCCTGCTCGGTTCTGAGATAACCTCTCTCAGTCAGTGAACATATAATATCAGTCAGCCTCTGCAGCCCAAATGACCCTGAAACGCTCCACCGCCCACCCTCTGCAGATACTGTCATCATCTAACCTCCAACGTAGTGTCTGGATGAGCGCGTGAAGCTGCTGCTGAATGAGGTCAGCCAGACAGATGTGGTCTTGACACATTACTGTTGGTTAGCATAGACAACCTTTCAGACCCCCACTGCTATTCATTCGCTGCCCACACTGTGATAAAGCCCCGGTGGTTGATTATATTAGCTGTTGTTTCTCTAACTCGTCACACATTATGTGTGTGTATAGCAAAAAAAAAAAAATAATAAAATAAATAAATGACATATCCATCATTTCTCCATGGTTAAATAAGATCATTGATCCCTGGTGCATCTACCAACCCAGAAAACGTGAACCATGCAAACCTGAAAAAATTAGCCACTCAGATTTCGCTCCCCCATTACCTAGAAAGGGGATCTTGTTATAATATTAACGCCCCTTAATCTGCACCTTTTCACCCACAGTGCCGTCATTTTGTTTTTGCAAGCGACAAAAGTGTACCAGTTTTAATGCCAAAACGTTTGAGCAAAGCATGCTAACACACACACACACACACACACACACACACACACAAAATAAAAATAAAAACAAAACTTTTAACAAACAATTAAATATAAAACAAAACAAAAGCAACACAAAAACAAAACCCTAAACAAAACAGCAACAGAAAAAAAAGCAAATAACAAAACAGGACAAAGCAAAACAAAACAACATAAAAGAAAAAAAAAAACATAAATCAAAGATCAGAACAGCAACATAAAAATAAAAAAAATAAAAAAAAACAAAGCAACATAAAAAAGAACAGAAAAACAAACTAAGCACATCAAAACAATACAAAACACAAAAAGAACAGAATAAAAAACAAAGCAAAACAAAATGGAACAGAACAAAAGATAACAAAACAACAAATAAAAAAAATGAATCAGAACTTTTAACAAACAATTAAAACTAAAACAAAACAAAAGCAACATAAAAACATAAAACAGCAACAGAAAGAAAGAAACAAACAAATAATAAACATACAACAGAGTAAAAAACAAAAAGTCAATAACAAAACAGGACAAAGCACAACAAGAAACAAAAAAAGAACATAAAAAAAAGAAAAACTTCTAATGTCTTTTGCTAAACTTGTTCTAACCCCTTTTTTACATCTAATCATCATTTTCAATAAAAAATATAGGAAATCATCAAAAAAATGTAAAATGAAGTGTTTCATGGGTGCCTCAGGAGTAGGGGTAGGTGAAGGGCTTTACTGTCGGCAGCATCAACATCCATTTAATACCTTTAATAAAAATTACAGTTTACACTCAATACTTTATTATTGCATACTATTTTATAATGTACTACAGTACCGAGGTGCAAATATCTGCCACTAAGTAGCATAAGTAGCATAACTACTTCTTTATTGCAAAGAAAAGCTATTTTATGTAGTGTAGATTATTTGCCCTTAGTCTAAACAGCATATTGCTAAGAAAACACTGCTGTTTTCACTAAGTGCAAATAGCATCTATCGCTCTCACATCTATTGCACTTAGTGTCGCTTTTATGTATGCCTTTGATTATATATTTGTATTATATTATATTAGCATATAATATGACAAATACATAGAATTAATAGTATCACAGCCCTATTATACAGTACATTATATCCCCACACTTGGATTGTCACAGTTATGTATTCCACCCCTTAAGCAATGAATGCACAAAACAATTCTGGGCACTGTACCAAAACGTACAACACCATTACTCACAAGACATCATGAAACATTGCATCTTAATTTCTGTCCTGCAAGACCTGTAAGACAATAAAATGCTTTATATCCATGTAGGGACATTAACAAAGCAACATTTAGGTGCTATCACTCACCCAAAGCATGCGTCATGCTTCATGTGTGTCTGTGGCATTTCGGTCATATCATTCCCAAAAAAAAATGATGTTGCTGACTATCGATGCGATTTAGAGTCAGCTGCCATCGAAAAGCTTTGGACTGAGGCTATTACCCAGAGGGCCTCAGCAGTCAGCTCTGAAAGCATCATGTTTCTGGAGCTTTAAAGAACCCTTCACCTTGAATTAGGCCAGGGAGGGTATGCGCTAGACCGTGGCAGGCCTGTTTTCCAGAAGGAACATGCATACTTCTTCGGTATTTCATTTTTCCCCTTTAGTTGACCTCTGACCATAGCTGTGACTTTGCTTCGCTGGATAGAGCGAATAGAGCAATATTTTTTCACGCACGCTAGACAGCCAGCAACTGTGGTCTATTTACTGTTTTTTTTTTTTTTTTTCCTCTCTTCTTCTTATTAGACTGTGACAGCAAAAAAATAAAAATAATAATAATAACATAATAATAATAATAATAATTAAACATCTATATGCCACCAAGTATGAGTTATGACTAATGACTGTGGCAAAATAACAGTTAGAAACAGCTGTGGGAGGATATTAAATAACAAAAATATGAAAATTAGCTAATAGTTTAAGATGAATATAATTTATAAGATGGAAACCATTAAGTATATGAGCTGAGGATGAACTTTTTTATTATTAACATACAGATTCCTATTTAATAATAAAAAAAAAAGTAAACTCTAACGGCATATCTTTGTCTTTTCGTTCTATTGCCACTTAAAAACATTACACACCGCATGAAGTCTAAATTGAATAATGTGTGGAGAGCTTGGTGTGCCTTACAGCTTGATTATGTAAACACATCATATCCAGATGATTAGACGGTAGGAAGCAGTGTTTGACATTGATGTGTTTTGAACCTCAGATCTGTCATTTTCGGATATGAAGTAATATATGATGAGAAAAACATCCAGGTACATCCAGTACTGATTTGCTTTCTGATCTATAGTACTGGCTGTCTGCACTGTCATTCGGCAAGTAATGAAATCAGATCGGTTTGTTCAGACGCTGTAGTCAATATCCGATACAGTACATGCTTTCCATAGTAATTGCATTTGCGCATTATGTTGCGTCCATAAAGAACTACTTGAAATCTGGGCTGAAAGTCCAGACTGACCACAATGTCTAAAAACGAGGAGAGTATTAGTCAGACTGCGAAATCTTATTTCAATTTTTATTTGCACTAGTGGTGTAAACTGCACCAAAACTGCATTTAAAATCTGTAATATTGTGAGATATTAAAAAAACAGCATTTATTTGAAATAGAAATGTTTTATAACATTATAAATGTCACTTATTAACTGTCATTTTTGATCAATTTAATGTAACTGCTGAATAAAAGTATTCATTTCTTTCTTTTGAAAGAAAAAAATATATTACCCCAAATGTTCTGCTGTTCATTCAATACTATAAACAACTAAATACATTTGAGTCAAATACGACAAAAAGAGAAAGAGCGAGAAATAATAATAATAAAAAAAAAAAATCTCATTTTGCTGTTTGCCTGAATAAAACCTAAATGTCTCAAAGAATGCTGATAAAGATACTTCACTCAGAGTCTCATCAAGTTAAGGCATGACGGCTGCCAACTTCAACATCTGTGCTGATTTGTCATTTTAGCTGTGGAATTCCATATCTGGGACAATGTGGAAAATTGCACCCAAAAATGAAAATGCAGTCATGTCTTTCCAAACCCTTGTGACTTTCTTTTTTTCTTCCACAGACAACAAAAGGACATATTTGAAAGAATGTCCAAGCTGCTCCTTTCCCTATGTTGAGAGTGAATGGCTAACAGGAACTTTAAGAAATAACAGAAGCACAATAAAAGTGATCCTCACGATTCCTGCGGAATATTTGAATGTTTTCTGACACCGTTAGACGAAAATAATGATCTAATTATACGCTACCTGCCAAAAGTTTTGAATAATGTAAGATTTTTTTTTATTATTTCTAAAGCATTATGTGCCACTGAGGACTGGAGTAATAGCTGCTTAAAATCCAGGAAAATCAAAATCACAGAAATAAATTAAGACGAAGCGATTATCGGGGTTCAGACACTTTAAGGCTTTTAAGCATATGCGTAAAAAGAAGTTATGTTTTATTTAGCAAGCATATAACCACTTTGATCATAGATGAACAATATAATTTACAACCAATACAAGCAATTTACTAAGGTAATATATGCATTTTAATGCTTATTAACTCTTAAATGCAAAACTCGTGTCTTTAGCAACCCGAGTCATCATTCACTACCCTCTCCCTCCCATTTTTTAAGTCAGACATCAGCTTTATTAGCATTCCTCAGTCTATTCATTACAAACAATATAACAAGGAAAACAAATAATGAAATTTAAAAGAATGTTTGTTTTCTGATTTTTTTTTATTTTTTTTTTTTATTAAAAGTGTATAGGGTGTAAGTATATTTTTTCTGCACAAAAATATTCAAATATCTGATGATTTAATACATGCAATTCACCTTTATTCCTTCAGGTGGCACTGTTTAATTGACAGTAATGACATGATGTTTCACTGATAATCACCACAAAACTACAAACTACTGATTTTGAGGTTTTGCATTATGGTTGAGATTGCCAATATGAGCCAGATGCTGAATGTACTATAGAAGTGTTGCTCTGACGATGACAGCGACGGTACAATCATCTGCTCAAACTGAACCCTTCTAAGTTTCAAAATGTAATGAAACTATGCTTTATTTTATTCTTCTGTAATTGTTCTTCAAATATCAAGAGAGTTTTTTACTATTGCAGCAGTTGGCAAAACATTCATGCATTAGAGTGTTAACAGTTATAGCGCCACCTATCTCCATAGCGTCTGGTAGAATTATGTCATATGTGCTCACCTATTTTGTGAAGTTCTGAGTTTTCGTTTTTCATTTCATTTAATTTCCTTTTTTTTTTTTTTTTTTGCTTGATAATTACTGATCTAGAGAATCCAGAGAATTGTACTGCAGTGGTATTATTGAGGTTGAGCGAAAAACCTAGGACTAGTTTGCAAAAGTAGTTTTAGGTTATTTAATGAACAATTTGATTGACAGCAGTGGTTCTTAAGGCAAAGTTGCTCAGTATGAGGAGATCTATCAAATGATATGGATATTGTGTAAATATGTGAAACACCACGTGATTACAAAGGAGTAAAATTTGTTAGCACCACCTAGTGGCTAATTTCTTTAAAAATCCTTACAGCCCTCTAGGTCGACCATGCCCAACGAGTTGCGTTCCGATCTGCCTCCGTTAACCTCATCTAATAGGTGCTCAAAATTCATTGGCCAATGGCGGCTATGTTTTTTGAGATACACAAATATCCTCAATCCCACTTGTGGGACATTGGACAAAGACACGGCGTACCAATTTTAAAGTCAGTTGGACTACTGGGTGTGTAGTTTTAGTCATTTTTTATGTTTTTTTTGTTTGTTGGTTGTTTCTCCTGTTAGAGCACCACGAAGTGGTCAAACTCTGCAGGTTTTTACTATGACTTCATATTGAGCTCTTACATACGTGTTCCAAGTTTGGTGAAAATATCTCTTTCCGTTCAAGAGTTATAGGTGTTTTAGTAAAAGTGGCCCCACCCCTTTTGATCATTTTGACACTCCTTTGCAGAAACTTTTTTTGGATAGTTATTGATATTCACTCTCCAGCAAATCTTTTTGCACTGGTTTGGTTCCGACTGGGTAAAAAAACAAAGGACTAGTTCACAAAATACGTTTTTTTTTTTAGAGCCTGCAATGGTTTAGGAGTTATAAGCAATTTCGTACTTTGATCACTATAGTGCTACCATTAGGCCGATTGGGGCGAGACTCTGTGATGTTGTAGAGGGTGTGAGTACTACCATCCCCAAGTCTCTACAATGTACGGTTTGGTCTGCCCAATCATTTGTATGTGTTTGAACCACTAATATTACTGTTTTTACTGTATTTTTTAATCATATACATATTCAGTCTTGGTGAGCACAAGAGACTTCTTCCAAAAAATAAAATAAATAAAAAATAACCAGTAGTGTACTTTTAATGTGCTTCTTTGTGCTTGACAGTCTGTGGTCACCATCCACATTCAAAAAAAAGAAGAAGAAGAAAGAAATATCTCCTGTTGTTTAAGTCATAAAGGTTTGTGAGTATAAGAGAATTTTTGAGTGTGTTATTCTTTGAACGCCTCACTGCAGTGTGATTTGAAGTGTACCTCTATCTGAGAAGCGTAGAATGGCTGGAGATGCTCATGAAGGCTCCACTGGCGGCGTTAGTGCTGAGGATAGCTGTAGACTCGGGCTGCTACATGTGGACAGGCTGGCAGAGAGCAGAGACTCGAGGCATTGGCCCAGGAACATGAGAGTATCTGGCGCTCAGAGCCACGACTGACAGCGCTGCAGATTTGGGAGCTCCATCCACCTGTGAAAGGAGAAAGGGAGGAGGGACATTTACACGAGACACAAAGCATGTCTGTCTGGATTTTTCGCCTCTCGGGACAAGAAGGCCAATGCATTTCCAGGACAAAAACAAGAGCTAGACAGCGGATTTGCTCCCCAATTTTTTTCACATCACAAAACAAATGGAAAGAAAAGAAAATGGAATGCAGCAAGAGCGAGGACATTAATAACGACCCAGAAGTGTCACGCTGTTTGAACGCTCCTACCATCACTCTTGATAATAGCTGCCATACGCAATATATTTAGCTCAATTTTTCATTGGAAACAAATCCTTGTTATTATTTCAACTGTTTCT
Source organism: Labeo catla (assembly GCA_012976165.1). Classification (NCBI taxonomy): domain Eukaryota; kingdom Metazoa; phylum Chordata; class Actinopteri; order Cypriniformes; family Cyprinidae; genus Labeo; species Labeo catla. The sequence continues at coordinate 561,177 of VONZ01000403.1, read as the reverse complement.
TTTACAGTTGTCTGCCTCTTGCATTGCTGGTGGTTATAGCTGTCCCACTGGACAGTTGGCACAATTACAGTTTGTTCTTTTTTATTCTCTAAATGCATGCCGCTGCACAAACAAATGCTGCTTAAACCAGCAAAGGGGTTTTCTGTCGATTGCACCATTTTAATTACTTCTTTCAGGGTGAACATGCTGTAGGAGTTATGCAAACCGAGCTGGTGTTTGTAAGCTCTGTTTGTGTCTGAATCTCATGAAAACTCAAAAATATGAGCCATATTTAAGGAACAATGCAAACAGACCACACACCATATTCTGTAGTATTACATTAATACAAAAATCAGAACAAATATGAAGAAATGTAGCATTACATCACTTGCTCACCTTTGCAGTGAATGGGTGCCACCGTCAGAAAGTCTAAACAACTGATAAAACATTACAATACACAACTAATCCACACAGTCCATCAGTTAACATATTATGAAGTTAAAAATCTGCATCATGACATGTAGGGGTGTAACGATTCACTCGTTTTCTTTATGCATTATTTACAAAACCTGACGATGCATCGATCTTGAAACATGGAATTTTGAATCGTGAATCGGTTATTTCATCCAGTAATCGATTTTAAACACCAAGAATCGATTTCTACGGCGATTTAGTGCTTTAAAATATATACACACATAAGCACGAATGAACAGAGACCTTGTACAGCGTTGTTTGGTCCCTCACACCTCTCGTTCACACGATCCATTTCCCGCCCGTCACAGGATTGCGCGCGCGCTTTCACCGACACATTTTTTGAGCAGCCAATGTGTGATCTCTCCTTGGTACTCGTGGCCAGTACTGCTAGACTAAAGTAGTTTTACTTTTCTGTAGTTTTCCAGTGGCTCAGTCATACCATTGACATTACCTGAGCAGTTGAAGGCTACGCGTTTGGACGGAGCAAAAACAATGTAAGTGTCTAAAAGCATACGCACAATTTTACTGAAAGATAAATGACGTTTAACTTAATGCCGTTCAATCGAAAGTGATAAGAGCGCGACCTTGAAATAAGAACGCAAGGTTTATCTGTTAATCAGAATGTTGCGTTCGTTACTGTACCATCAGAATCATCATTCGCCGATAGAAAGGAAGTTTAAATGCTGTAACATTTATTTATTTATTTTTACATTTATGAAAATAAGATAAAGGAGAACACATCACATTATCAAAGGTGTGACATAAAATGTTACCCTATACAGTCACAGTATGCTACACGCTAGTTAACACCATAGCCTACTTTTAAATCCTTTTTTAAGTACCTTGCAATTGTACTTTTAGTAGCCTATACTAAACTGGTATAAAGTGTGCTAAATTGGAAGTATAGTGCCGAAGTCCAAATAAAGATGAACCAAAGTATATTTGATTGTGCTGAAGTGGAACTAGTGCAAGTATATTTTGGGTGCACTTTAAATACCTTGCATTTAAAAATAATATTATTAAAAAATCATACAATCCTCAGCAATAGTGACATTAAAACACATTTTAGGCTTAATATTAAGAAATGTTCATTGTGCACATGTAGTACTCCAAATAAAGTTTAATTACATTTATATATATATATATATATATATATATATATATATGTCTGGAGGGATATATCAGTAAATATGTTAATAGATTTGAGCTATACTTTTGAAATTTGAGTTTTTAAGTTTGAAATAAATGTATTTTAAAAATATGTAACTTTTTACTAGGGTGAATTTCTACATATGCTATATGTCATGCCAAAGCATTTTTTTTTTTGCCCTTTACTCTCTGACTCCATAAAGGCTGCAGTGTAATTTGACCGTGACTAAACGTATAAAGAATTTAGGGGAAGGTTCTAAATAATTCTGTGAATACACTTAAAGAATGCAGAATCGAATCGTTAATCGAATTGCATTGAATTTTATTGTGAATCGTCTCAAATCAAAAATCGTTCTTGAATCGTATCGAAACCCTTGTGAATTCGCTGCTTACCCAAAGATTCATAGCCCTACTTTTGAATCATACTGACATTTTTATCAATTTGGATTCTGACAGCACCCATTACTACAGAGGATCAGTTGGTGAGCAAGTGATGTAATGCTACAATTCTCCAAATTAATGAAGAAACAAACTTATCTACATCTTGGATGGCCTGAGGGTGAGCTCATTTTCAGTAAATTGTCATTTTTGGCTGAACTATTCATTTAACTTTCACTCTACGTCTGTTTCACTTTAAGCTGTCAAATGCTTCCAGATGGTTTTTAAAATGTGGAGTTTTGTCAAAATACTATTTGGTCTGAAGGCAATGATAAATTAAGGAAAATATAAATCAAAAACAAACGGGCCATTTTGTCTGTTTTCTTATCATGGCTTAAGACTTTTCTGAATATGCATTAACATTTGCAGGTCTCTCTCTCTTTCTCTTCTTTCTCTCCTAATCTCTTGTTTTCCCACTCTGATGATCTTTCCACTCCACGAACCTAATTAGAACTTCTTAATTAGACATTTATGTCCTTTACTGGGAAGATAGCCAAACCCCAAAAAATCCTCTTACTTAGATATCATATGATTTTATGCAGACACAATGGTGTGCACATTTTATTCCTTGAATAAGTATTTCTATTACTGGGTGTTTCTTCAACTATGGGCACTTTTGGCCTTGTGGACAAAAAATAACCTTAAAACACTTTCCACACACTCACTAGGTTGTTTACAATGTCCACTGGAAATACAGTCACAGCAGAATTCTTATTTTGTCAACTGACAACTTAAAAACAGTTTTTTGTACTTATATTTTAATAAACATGAACCCAGGAAATAAAACTAGCTGTATCTGATGAACACCCTATTCAGTTTCACCTATTGGGGAAATACACAATCATGTTGCATAATCTAAAACGTGCGCCATCATTGATCTTATGCATGCAAATGATGTATGGCATCTTGCAGGAGGAATATGTGCTGACTCCAAAGCTGATAGAGCAGAAGCTCAGCTTAACAATGCAATATCCTCTCATCACACCGGCTTTAGATCACAAAGCTCCCCCTCCCTCCATCGAATATGACACAGGGCGCAGATTAGTGTCTATGTACATGGTCGTTCTCTCCTCAGCGCATCGTCAGAATGAGCCCAGCTGCCTGGGGAGAACAGGCGTCTCTTTGTCAAGACTCTGACTCACTTTTGGCCTGTCCTCTGTGACTCTGTGTTATCTGCCCGTTCTGTTGAGCCCCAGCGTGAGGTTAAAAAGACAGAGAAGCAAAGAGCTGTGTCCAATATTCTTGTGTTGTGTCACGGCGCCGTCTGATCGTTCCATTACCAACCGCAGCACTTACGTATTAATGGCTGCCGCAGATTGATGTTCTGAAGACAAACGTCATTATTACCTGTTGGTTCCTTTCTTTTGCTTTGAAGTGAAAGTTTCTTTCACAGAAGCAGTGGTATCTATTGCTGGTTGCATACTGTGCAGTTTTTGCCACGATTTGGCCAAATGAGACAAATTTCAGGATCTCTTTCATTGCAGAGCAAAACCAGCAGTCTTAAACACAACATGAGTGAAGATCACAAACTACCTGACTTTCAGGTCGTTCAAAACACAACAAAAGTCACACAGAAACTCAAATTACATGTACAGAGGGTCTCTGACTTTTAGCAATTAGTGTTGACTCGTCTAGACTGTAAATCGGAGCAAGAATCTTGGCAAATGTTGTGTAGTGTGTTCCAGCTTTAAAAGAAGCACTAACCAGAAAATACACTGAAAATGCATTGTAAACTTGCACATTTTACTGATCTGGTACATCCATACAATCTCCCTCCTTCATTTTTTAAAAGTTCTATCTATCTATCTATCTATCTATCTATCTATCTATCTATCTATCTATCTTTCTTTCTTTCTATCTTTCTATCTATTTATTCTAAACAATATAAAAAAGAAAAAATAATAATGATAAAATGTTGAAAAACAGAATAATAACAATTTAATTATTGAAAAATGAAAAAAAATCTCACATTGCGTGATACAAACTATTTCTCATATTTCTGACGTGTGAGATATAAACTCACAATTGTGTTATAAAGTCAGAATTGCAAGATATAAATTCACAGCTGCAAGTTATAAAGTCAGGATTGTAAGATATAACTATGTAACTCTGTGATATAACTCTGTGACTCTCAGAATTGTAAGTTTATATCTCACATTTGTTAAATTTTTCCTCAGAATTGTGAATTTATATCTTGCAATGTTTAATCTATAACTTGCAGTTACTAGTGAATTTAAAGTTCTATGATATAAACTCGAAATTCTGATAAAATATAAGTGTTTGTTTTTCCCCAGAATTGGTCTTTATAATGCAATTGCAAAAAAAAGTCAGAATTGCGACTCTTTTTTTTCAGAATTGTAAGAAATAAACTCACAATTGTGTTATAAAGTCAGAACTGCAAAATATAATCTCAACCGTTTACATTTTGCAAAGTTATAAAGTCAGAATTGTACGATATAAACTGCAAATTGTGACTTTTTTTCTCTGAATTGCGAGTTTATATCGTGCAATTGTTCAACTACAGAATTGTGAGTTTATATCTTGCAATTTTGAATTTATAACTTGCAGTTACGAGTTAAAATAGATATAAACTCACAATTGCGTTATAAAGTCAGAATTGCGAGATATAAACTCACAACTACAAGTTATAAAGTCAGAATTGTGAGATATAAACTAAAAATCGTGACTTTTTTGAGTTTATATCTCACAATTGTCATTTTTTTTCTCAGAATTGCAAGTTTGTATCTTGCAATTTTGATTTTATAACTTAGAGTTGCGAGTTATTAAGTGAAAATTCTACGAGTTGCGAGTTATTAAATTCAAAATTCTACGAAATTCTACAAAATTCTACAAAATTCTACGAGTTATTAAGTCAAAATTCTAACTCTAAATTCTGAAAACATTTTTTTTTTCCTTAGAATTGGACTTTATAATGCAATTGTGAAAAAAGTCAGAATTGCGAGTTTTTTTATCTTACAGTTGTGACTTTTTTTTCCACAATTGTGACTTTATATCTTGTAATTCTGGCTTTATTACTCGCAATTCCATATCTTGCAATCTTGAATTTATTTCTTTGAATGGCAAGTTTATATCTCACAGTTCTCACTTTATAACTGATTAAAAAAAAAAAAAAAAGTTTGCATCATGCAATTCTGGGAAAAAAGTGAATTGTGAGATTAAAAAGTTACCTTTACCTTTTATTTATTTATTTATTTATTTATTTATTTTAATTCAGTGGGGGAAACCGGCCTCAACAGTAAGTATATTTTTCCTGCGCAACAATAATTAAATGTCTAATGACTCAAAAAGTGCAATTTACCTTTATTCCTCAAGATGGCTGATAAACAATTATAATGTGATGTCTCACTTATAATTACCGCAGACGTAAAACAAAAGAATATCATCAGCAAAAATTGTCGCTAAGGACCGGAATTTGTAATAATGATGGGCGCAAAATCTGTTCATTTAAGGGTTAAAGATGTCAGATTTGACAGAGTGATCAGTTCTGCATTCATGTTCTTTTGAGCCAGTCATCTGTGCCATAAATATCATCTGGCTAATTACTATTGTAAGTAATTATAGACTACAAGTAATTAAGATAAGTATGTGTTGTGAATCAAGATCAATTCCTTGTAGACCTGATTAGCTACATGGCCACACAGACGAATAGACAGATTACAAAAAAATTTGACTCACAGACAGACAGACTAATTGATTGGTTAACTGACTGACAGACAAACAGATAGACAGACAGATCATCACTTCATCAGTTCACAAGCTGTTATTTCTCTCACAAGCAAATTTGTGGCTCATCCTTCCATCTTCCATTATTCTGGTTAAAGACAGAGAGATTTGCAAGAAGCTAAGATGAGAGAGAACACCGGTTGAGTTAAAATTCTCACAAAATGTGTTAAGAAATAACACAGGTTGTGTTGTTTTTAACACATCCGTTTTAAAAGTGTAGATGGATGGATAAACAGACAGATCTATTGACAAACATATAGATCTGTTGTCAATTTTGTCAAAGGCAGGTGGTAATAGGCTACAGGGAGGCTCACTTTCAATCTACAGAACAAACAAGATGAGTCATCCATATTTTTGTCTGTTGTCCAGTAAGAGGCTGTTCATTTGAAATGTGCATGTTTGGTAGAGTTCATTCTGATCAACTTTTAGAGCTTATAAATGGCCTTAAAGCTAGCAGACACAGACTAAATTCAAATTTAGATTTCACGGGGTCTCTAAGCTGCGTTCAGCCCACTCGACAACGCTAAATCTAACATGCTGGAACATGTGCTCACGCCCAACTGGCATAGTCTGGAAATCGCACGAACACTCTCAGTGGGGGTTGCCGAACGACTGAACGTGGGCTCAGTTTGTGATTTCGGATGCCAAACTGCTTTGATTCGAGGAGACTGTGCTTTACGCAGCATACGATATGCATCCAAGCACACGCCATTTACATTTCTCCCTTTATGAAATGAGAGAAAATATATAATTGAGAGGATCCATCGCCTAACGATAGGGAGCAGCGGTAATTGGCGAATAAACACGGCACTCAAGCCTCTCGAAGGAAATAAAAGTGGGAGCACACCAAGCCAAACAGAGAGTGCATTAAGCTGGGATAATGATCCCAGCTTGACTTAGATATTCCGGCTTTATCGTGCCCACCCACGCTTCAGGCCTCGGCTGAGCTGCTCCGCTGTGACTTGTGCGTGGAGTTCGGTTTTTCCTCTAAGTGTTCCATGGAGACGTGGTCCTCCCTCCAAACTAGTCCATTAAAGGCTGGGTCAATACCACACAGTGGGTGGGGATGAGGGTGTGTGAAGACACAGTTTCTGGATGGGAGCGTTCGCATGCATGCCCCGGTGTCAGTGCGCTGCCTTTAAAAGCAATCAGAAGTACAGCTGTACATAACACTGGAATATTGTACATGGAAAATTTGATTTGTCCATAGCACTTGAAAAGATAGATGTTGCTTCTTAGCTTACACAGGGTTTATTTTAGCTTAGACGAAGATAGATAGATAGATAGATAGATAGATAGATAGATAGATAGATAGATAGATAGATAGATAGATATGGATGGATGGATGGATGGATGGCACAATAGATTGATAGATAGATCGAAGATAGAATGACAGAATAATAGATGATGTTCAGCTAAATGAAAAATGTGGATGGACAGACGGACAGACGGATGGATGGATGGATGGATGGATGGATGGATGGATGGATGGATGGAACAGTAGATAGAAGGCCAGAATGATAGATGATGTTCAGCTAAAGGAAAATGTGGACCGATGGATGGATGGATACAATGGATGGATGGCACAATAGAACGATAGATAGATAGATAGATAGATAGATAGATAGATAGATAGATAGATAGAGAGAGAGATAGATAGATGATGTGATGTTCGGCTACATGAAAAATATGGATGGGTGGATGGAACAGTAGATAGAATGGCAGAATGATAGATGATGTTCAGCTAAATAAAAAATGTGGTTGGATGGATGGCACGATAGAACGATAGAATGATAGAACAATAGATAGATAGATAGGACGATAGAGTGATAGAATGACAGCAAGAATGATGACAGACGATGTTCAGTTACATAAAATGTGGATGGATGGATGGAACAGTAGATAGAATGATAATAATAGATGATGTTCAGCTGAATGAAAAATGTGGGTGGATGGATAGATGGATGGATGGATGGATGGCACAATAGAACGATGATAGATAGATATATAGATAGATAGATAAATAGATAGATAATGATAGAAAAACAGTCAGAATGATAGAACAATAGTATGATAGACAGAACGATAGACATAATGATAGACAGAGCGGTAGCTACAATGACAGATAGACTGGTAGAACGATTGACAGAATGATAGAACGACAGATAGAATGATCGATAGATAGATAGATAGATAGATAGATAGATAGATAGATAGATAATGATAGAAAAACAGTCAGAATGATAGAACAATAGCATGATAGACAGAACGATAGACATAAAGATAGCGGTAGATAGAATGACAGAGACTGGTAGAACGATTGACAAAATGATAGAACGACATAGAACGATCAATAGAACGATAGAACAATTGATAGAACAATTGATAGATAGATAGATAGATAGATAGATAGATAGATAGATGTGGAATTATGGGCACCTTCACTTTATATCTCAAAAACAACAGTTCTAGAATGTTACAGTGTGTTGTTCAGCAGCCGACAACCAATGCTTACAAAACAACTGATAAACATTGCTTACCTCATTAAATATTCATGTATTTTGTGCAGTTGCAGAAGCTTTCACATGATGTGTTGTGATGATGCGTTTCACATGAGGAGTTTCAGAATCCGACAGAAACATGAAAATGGAGGATGATAACAGCAAACTTAAACCAGCCAGAGAGGATTTACACACCAACAGCTCTGCAGATGAACAGGCTGTTATTAAAACTGCACTGCGTATCATCCAATCATATGATCAGTGTTACTGACCTCCTAATTATGCAAATAAGAACCTTAACTCAGGCTTAACAAATTTAAGAGTAAAATCCCAAAACCTGAATACACAGTACTGAATATGCATACTGCTTCATAAATATAAATCGGTCGACAATACAACCTGTTTTCAATGATATATGTTATTATAATATAATATAATATAATATAATATAATATAATATAACATTTCTCAAGAAAAGACATTAGGATTACATTTTCGAATTACATTCAGTTTTATAAAGCAGTATTTTTGAAGATAAATCTGTTTTGATATGCACTGCTGCTTTGTAAGTTGCAAATGGTGTTGCATAAACTGTGCGATAAATGCAGTGCTCTTGCCACAGCTCATGATTTTGTTCCCGGCTAAAAAGTTGTGCACTAACTTACAGCAATTCCTTTAAATAGGTCACGCTAAAAGCACTCATAATGAACAGCGCAGCATTTGAAAAGTCCATTCTTTCTCATTTATTTTAGTTCCAGGCAGCAGACGGGCTGCGGTTGATAACCAGTATAGATGTAGGATCCCCGTAACAGGCATAATGTTGGTCAGATAAGAGAGATCGCTTCATGAAAGAGAGCTTTAATGATATTTAAGTGGAGTGAGGGAAAGACTTTCAGTATAAGAGGCTTTTCTTAGTCACCTGTGCAAGATTCAGCTCGATACTGTAAACAGGACCACAACAGCTAATAGATTAACTTGATAACAATTGATGATGGAAATAATCAACAGATTTCATCACAGATTAGCTGGGTCTTATGGATTAGTAGGGTCAAATGGAGTGCAGCAAAAAAAGTAATTTTGGTTAAATTGTATCAAATTAAGGCTTTGAAATGGCTATATGTGAAATGCTATGTGCAATGCCAAAATTTATATTGTATTTATTTAGCAGTGGCAATATTTTAACCCGGTTTAGTGAAGTTGTATTTAAAAAGTGCTGATATTTTAAGAGCAATGGAACTTTTTAATTTGTAGCAAAGTATTATTATTATTATTATTATTATTATTATTAGCAGTAGTAGTAGTATTATTAGTATTGTTGTTGTTGTTAATTATTATAATTATCAACAACAATAATAACAACATTTCTTTTTGCTACATAAAATGCTACATTTTGAAGAGTACTCAATTAAAACTTGTTTTTCCTTTTAAGTTTTAATTATACATTTTTATTTTTAATTCAATAAAAATAATAACAATAATAATAATAACAACAACAATATGTATTGTTGCTACATAAAATGCAATATTTTGAAGAGCCCTCAATTAACTTTTTTAAACTTTGTATTATTTTTTTTTTTTTTTTTATTTTCACCTAAATGTTATATTTTGAAGAGCATTTAATTAAAACTTTTTTGTATTTTTACTTTAACATTTTTATGTAGCAATAATAACAATAACAATAATAATATTATTAGTAGTAGTAGTAGTAGTATTGTTGTTGTTGTTATTATTATTATTATTATTATTATTATTATTATTATTATTATTATTATTGTTGTTGTTGTTGTTGTTGTTGTTATTGCTACATAAATGCAACATTTTAAAGATCACTACATTTTTTTCCTTTAATTCTTTAATTATATTTGTTATTTTTACTTTATCAATAATAATAATAATAATAATGGGAATATTTTTCATTTGTAGCACATTATTATTATTATTATTATTATTATTATTATTGCTACATAAAATTCAACATTTTAAAGATCACTATTTTTTATTTTAATTATTTAATTATGTTTTTTTTTTTTTTACTTTATCAATAATAATAATAGTAATAATAATGGGAATATTTCTTTTTTCATTTGTAGCACATTGTTATTATTATTATTATTATTATTATTATTATTATTATTATTATTATTATTAAATTTCATAATTTCATTAAATAAATAAATAAATAATAATAATAATAATAATAATAATAATAATAATAATAATAATAATAATATAGAAGGTTTGATCTCTCCATAAATTATAAACATTATGAAAATGGAAAACAATGACATAAAATGCATTTATAATGGATGTACAAGATCAGTTAATATAATGAAAGTAATCAATGATTTGATCCAGAATAACAAGCAACAGTTCCTCTTGTCTAGCCCTGCATTCATTTTAATTTGCACATTGATCAAAGATAGGATTGGCAATATCCAAAAATCAAGATTAATCCATGATTAAAACACTCGTTAGTTGCAGCCCTAACTGTGAACTAAGTCAGTAGTTACTAGAGAGAGAGAGAGAGAGTGAAAAAAAAAAAAAAACAGAGCTCTCATGACTTTAAATACAGGGTAGAATGCCTTCTAAGCATCAGTAAGGTTTTATGTGCTCGCTGTAGTTTTTCTCTTATTTTCGTAACCTCGGAGGAGGCTTGTTTCTCCCTCTAATTGAGCAGCTGCCTTCCTCCAAGTCTATCCGAGCCCAAGCTCCCTCTCCGCACAGCTAATCATTTGCACTATATTTAGCTGGAGTTGTGCCTGCCTGCCCATGGCTTTGCGTTTAGCCTTATCCCTGGGCACACGGTAATTGTGAAACGTGTTTCGTAAAAACAGTTCCACCAGAGGAAAAATAAACAAGTCCTTCGGCAGTGTAGGGATTTTGTCTGAGGGCGAAATGCCAGCAGGTGGTCATGTTTCACGATCGCAGGGGGGAATCATGCAAGACCACCTCACGGCTTATCGCATGACTCACCGCATGTGTGCGTGGAAATATTAAAAAAAAACAAAAAAAAAACAACGCCACCAGCATTTGTGTCCCAATTCACCAAGCACATAGTGCCAAAGGCTCTGTTTCTCTGTTTCTCTGTAAACTTCAATGTAGAAGTTTTCAGAACAGATAGCACAGGCCCCCAGAACACATTTTCTCCCTTATGTTTGTATGTGAACTAAAAATGCATTCAAAACAAACACAAACGCGACTTGGGGACTCCAAATCATTTTTCAGGAAGCTTTCAGCAAACAAAACATGTTTCATTATTGATATTATTTGCAGTCTTGAACTTGCAGGCACCTTTTGCTGATTTTCCACTATATTTAACTGACTTTTGTTTTAGCTACGGTTATTTGTTAGACCTATTGTAACTTTGAGACAGCAGTAGAAAGAAAACGCTATTGAAATTTGCTGTAGCAGTGATTAAAAATGCTTTGAAAATAATTTATCTGAAGGCCTCATTTTTGGAATGACAGTACAAAGCCTGTAGCACATATGTGTGGCAATTTGACAAAGTGTTTTTTTTTTTCTTTTCCTGCTCTGCACAAACACAAATACAAAATACAAAAAGTTTTCCATTTTTCTGTACTTGCTGTACAAAAAGGGTAACCATTGAAGAAAGTTGTAATATTCTGACAGTTAGTGTCCTTGCTGATGCTGTAAAAATAAATAAATAATTAAATTATTAATTAATTAATTAATTAAATTTAATTTAATTAAAGTAAATACACCTATGAGGATTCAACAACACAAAATGCCATGCAACCATAAAAATAAAAGAAAAGAAAATAATAAAAGAAAAGAAAAGAAAATAATAAAAGAAAAGAAAAGAAACGTATGAGGATACAACAACACAAAAAGGCCCTGCAACCATTAAAATAAAATAAAATAAAATAAAATAAAATAAAATAAAATAAAATATGGCATGGATGGATGGGAAAATTGACGGCCCTGTGACCATTAAAATACATAAATTCTTAAAATGTTGTCAAATTACAACATTAAGAATGCATGTCATTTTGCACCAAACAAAGCTAAGCAAAGCTTACAGCTCTGCAACCATTAAAATAAAATAAAATAAAATAAAATAAAATAATAAACCTATGAGGATACAACAACACAAAAAGGCACTGCAACCATTAAAATATAAAATAAAATAAATACATACATACATAAATAAATAAATAAATAAATAAATAAATAAATAAATAAATACATACATACATACATACATACATACATACGTACGTAAATAAAAATAAAAATAAAATAAAATAAATAAAATTACCTATAAGGATATAACACCACAAAAAGGTCCTGCAACCATTAAAATAAAACAAAATTAAATTAAATTAAATTAAATTAAATTAAATTAAATTAAATTAAATTATTAAAATAAATCAAGTTAAATAAAATAAAATAATAAAAAGAAATGATAAAATAAAATAAAATAAAATAAACCTATGGACATAAAACAACTTAAAAAAGGCACTGCAACCATTAAAATAAAATAAAATAAAATAAAATAATAAAATATGGTACAAGGTTATTTATCAAACATCAGTCATTGTTATTGTCATCGTTATAAGAGTGTATGTTATTTTGCAACAAAAAAAAGCAGATAAAATAAAAAACTGTGATAAATTAATCAATGAATGAATGCATGAATACATACATAAATGGTACAAGGTTATTTTATATTATATATTAAATGTCATACTTATTCTTAAAATGTTGTCGAATCACAATCAATCAATCAATCAAAGTTTCTAATTCCTACTTATAAGTGGATATCAAGTGTTGTAAATTACATTGCATAATGTTCTGCAGATGACTCAATGTGATTGTTATCGGTCACTGAAAGCAGAAGCCAATGTTCTTTCTCCTATTTCAATGTTCTTTGTGAAAATACTATCTATTGCGTATCCTCAGCTTCCATCCATTCCAGTGAAATCACAAACAAAATGTAAACAAATGTGTCCTGGCTGCTGATCTACACCCTCTCACGTATGCCACGCTTATTAAAATAAAATTTAGCAGGCTCCCTCAAACCACACATTTTATGTTAAAAAATATATATATATATAGCAATAACGTTGACATTATTGTGTGGATTTTTGGACATTTGTGCATAACCTAATTAATATTCATGAGCGAAGAATATGAGGCAGCCCTCACCACTTTTCCGAGTGATGCCTATGAATATGTGTATTTTTGTCTTCTGGTGTTTTTGAGCTGTTAAACTCAGCAGGATAAAAAATAAATAAATAATGTGAAAAATAGACTCATGCTGTTCCATATGATGAATGGAGAAGTGAGCACAGAATTCATGAAATACATTCTTGTCTATTTTCAAAGCGCACCGCAACATCTTTCAACTATCTACCTGTACAGTGTACATCTTTTTTAGGGCATCCATACAGAAAAAACATCTTTCTGTGTATCGTTTGTACTGCTTAAACAAACATACTATTTCTAGAAAAACAGGGAAAATGCCAGCGTCAATGTTTGGAACTCAGTGTAGACTTAGTGTTAAGACAGGCTGTGAGCCGTCATGTTAATGGAGGCTAAGAGGGATCGTGAGACGAACCCCCAGCAAGCTTCCTGATCATTACTGTGAGGAGACCGCAGCACACGCCTAATGGGCTCTCCTATTAGAAGCCATCATTCACAAATCCCTTTGTCACGTACCACTGTAGCACTGCTCACTCGCGTGGAGATCCAACAGCAGCGCTTAAAGGGGCCGAGATCAACATGTTAATGCTAATGAGACAGCGTGTGGCCACACGGAGACGACTGTGTGATAATGGTTAAATAGTCACTTGAGAAGTCTATGATAGTGTAATACTGCAGCGATGGGCTTGAAAAAATCCACAAAATGATACTATTTGTGGTGTAAAGCACTCCCAGCTCGTGTTGGTTGGGTTTAATGGAGAACAGGAAAGGGATAGTAACATGATGATTGGTCTGTGAGATATAAAGCCTGGCTGTATGGAGTATCAGGCTCACACGGCACACCCACAAACATTTACTCAGCGTCTGATGTTCATCACGTACAAAATGGCCAGCGCTTTGAGAAAACAGCAGGCTCCGATCTGAAGTAAATAAAACAAACTAAACTAACAAACACAAAGGCCTATGTAAAAATAAAATAATGAAACAAACACAAAGGCCTATGTAAAAATAAAATAATGAAACAAACACAAAGGCCTATGTAAACTAACAAGCTTTCTTACATTTAAAATAAGCAAACGTATGTATGTATGTGTTTGTTTACCTTTTCGCATTTAAAAAGTAAATAACAATATTGAACTTTCGAACATTAGTCTAGTAACTAACTGTTTGTGCTTGTATGAAGAAAGAAAGAAAGAAAGAAAGAAAGACAGAAAAAGAAAGAAAGAAACTTGTTGTCTGCAGGTATTTGTCTCCAAACTGAAATGAACGAAAGAGCGGATGAACTTGTATTTGCTGTTATTTGACTCCAAACTGAAGTAAGTAAACGAACAAACAAACAAACTAATGAATGAATAACCTAGCGTTTGCATTTGCAGGTAATTGGCTCTGAGCTGAATAAATGGAAGAACAAACAAACAAACAAATAACCTCGCTTTTGTATTTGCAGGTATTTGGCTCTGACATGAAGTAAATAAATGAGCAAATGAACGAACAAAAGAACAAATAAGCAAACAAGTGAATTAATAACTTAGCTTTTGTATTTGCAGGTATTTGACTCTGAAGTGAATAAATGGACGAACAAACAAACAAATAACCTCATTTTTGTATTTGCAGGTATTTGGCTCAGAACTAAATAAACAGACAAACAAACAAACAAATAACTTTGCTTTTGTTTTTGCAGGTATTTGGCTCAGAACTGAATAAACAGACAAACAAACAAACAAATAAATAACCTCGCTTTTGTATTTGTATGTATATGAACGAACAAACAGACAAACTTATATTTGCAGGTATTTGGCTCTGAAATAAATAGACAAAAAAAAATGAATGAACAAATGGACAAACAAATGAATGAATGAATGAATGAATGAATGAATGAATAACTTAGCTTTTGTATCTGAAGGTATTTGGCTCTGAACTGAAGTAAATAACTGAACGAATGAACAAACAAATAGATAAACAAAAGAACAAACAAAAGAATGAATGGATTAACGTGAATGAAGAAATGAATGAATAACGTAGCTTTTGTATTTGACAGTATTTGGCTCTGAACTGAATAAACAGACAAACAAACAAGCAAACATGTATTTGCAGGTATATGGCTCTGAACTGAATAAATAGACAAACAAACAAATAACCTTTCTTTTGTATTTACAGGTATTTGTCTCCTGACGTCAATGAATGAATGAATTAACAAACAAACGAACAAACTTTAATTTGCATGTATTTGACTCTGAACTGAAGTAAATAAACAAATGAATGAATGAACAAATGAACAAACAAAAGTCAATGGATGAACAGGTATTTGGCTCTAAACTAAATAACTAACTAAATAAATAAACTTGTATTTGCAGGTATTGAAGAAATGAATAAACAAATGAATAAAGAATAAATGAATGAATGAATGCATGACTGAATGAACAAAATAATCAATTAATGAACAAATGAAAGAAAAATCTAGCTTTTGTATTCAAAGGCATTTGGCTCTGAACTGAATAAATGGACAAACAAACAAACAAACAAACACATAACCTTGCTTTTGTATTTGCAAGTATGTGTCTCCAAACTGAAGCAAATGAATGAATTAATAAATTATATTTGGCTCTGAACTGAATAAACAGACAAACAAACAAACAAACAAACTTGTATTTGCAGGTATTTGGCTCTGAACTGAACAAACAAACAGACAAATAAATACATACATACATAAACTTGTATTTGGCACTGAATTGAAACAAATGAAGGAAGGAAGGAACGAATGAACAAACAAATGAAGGACAAATGAATAAACTTGCATTTTCAGGTATTTGGTGCTAAACTAAAGTAAATAAATACACAAATACATGTGCTTATAAAACTTTTTCTCTTACAAACTTGTTCTCTTTTTCTCGTCCATTTATTCACTTCAGAGTCAAATACCTGCAAATACAAAAGCTAAGTTATTAATTCATTTGTTTGCTTGTTCGTTCATTTGCTCATTTATTTACTTCATTTCGTACATACATTAAAAAAAAAAAAAACTTACTGCAAATAATGCTTTCAAGAACCTGGTATGGTAACATTACTCCTGTTGTTACTTCTGACTGTACTTCACATTATAAAAATAAATGATTTTGTTAAAATAATCATTTTGTTAAAGCTCATCAGGCCTCTCTCTTACTCTGGAACGACAGCAAAACAAACTGTGATTAGTCATTTATGTCATTCAGACAGGCTGGTTGTTACGCAGAATAAGCTGCAAAGTGGATCAGACTTTATGCTGACCAAAAGACTGGCTCTGCGAGACTAGCCTATATGCATCAGCATCCGGTTAAAGCTGAAGCGGTCTGCTAGCACAGTCAAAATCCCTAATCCTGACCAAGACTTAGAGGAAACAAGACAAAAAAGACTGAGAAACTGCCAAAAAACATCTACAGTCTGTGCTGTACACGGACAATTGGACAGCAGTCCTTGTCAGACTGTCAGTTCCAATGTAATTCCTGTGAAAACAGAGAAAAGAATATAGCAGCTGAAAAGGGCAAAGCATTCAGCTCTATGAGAAACACTTGCTGTATTGTTGTTGTTGTTTTTTGAAATGTGGTGTCTGCCCATGTGCTACAAAAGACATGATGGATGTTGTAATTAATGCTGTTATTAAGCACAGTGCTGTTTCAGGTGAAAACACTCGTTATGAAGCACTAGACAAAATATAACTCCAGAGTCAATCATTGCAAACAATGCTTTTCATATTCAATGACCACAGGCATTGTAGTGTGCTGAGCTGTCAAACCACTGTCTGTTTTTTTTTTTTCTACTTGATTTGACCCTTAAAAATAATTTGACGTTCAATGTTTCTGAACAAAAAAGACAATAATATTAATAAAGTACTACTACTACTAATAATAATATAAAAGGGTTAGTTCACCCAAAAAAAGGAAATAATGTCATTAAGTACTCACCTTCATGTAGTCCAAACACATAAGACCACAAATTAATTTTTGATGAAATCCAAGAGCTTTCTGACTCTGCAT
Source organism: Labeo catla (assembly GCA_012976165.1). NCBI lineage: Eukaryota > Metazoa > Chordata > Actinopteri > Cypriniformes > Cyprinidae > Labeo > Labeo catla. The sequence continues at coordinate 543,716 of VONZ01000403.1, read as the reverse complement.
AGAAAGCAACGCAAATGTGACACAAATGGGTGAACCATAATTTTATGAAGCTATGAAAATACTATGAAACAATTTCTTCTCTTCTGTCTTTCTTTGACACGCATTCATATAGGTCAGAAAGGGTCAGAAAGCTCTTCATCTTTCATCAAAAATATCTTAATTTGTGTTCTTAAGATGAACAAAAGTCTTACAGGTTTGGAACAACATGAGGGTGAGTAATAATGACAGAATTTTCATTTTTAAGTGAACTATCTCTTTAAATATGCTAAATTCTGACAGACCGCTGGGCTCATGAATATTAATTACATTGTCTGCATTTGCTTGAACTGATAGGATAGGAAATAGGATTGCCGCTTGCATGAGTTCTTGGTCTTAAAAGCTTTTACATGAAAGGCTAAAATAATGAGGAGTACTATCAAACAAATTCCATCAATTTGTCAAGAAACCACAAACTGCAACTTTCAGGTGGCATCTTTATTTTTTGCTCAGCTGTCATGAAATGTAACGCACCAAGCGTTACAAATACACAAATGTATGACCTCACTCGTACAAATTCATTTGATTTAAGCGAACACGTACGTATTTTACTAATTGCACAATACGTATGAATTCGTATGAATGACCTACACCTAATCCTGCCTCTAAACCTACCCGTCACTTAAATTGTACAAATTCGTACAACCTCACTCATACAAATAATACGATTTTAGCGAAACATACGTATTTTTACGAGTTGCACAATATGTATGAATTTGTACGAATGACCTGCACATAACTCCACCCTTGAACCTACCCGTCACTAAAATTGTACAAATTCGTACAACCTCACTCATACAAATTAATACGATTTTAGCGTAACATACTTTTTTTTTACGAGTTGCACAATACGTATGAATTTCTACGAATGACCTGCACCTAACTTTGCCCCTGAACCTTCCCGTCACTGAAACTGTACAAATTCGTACAACCTCACTCGTACAAATTCATATGATTTTAGCGAAACATACGCATTTTACGAGTTGCACAATACATATGAATTTGCACGGATGACCTGCACCTAACCTCGCCCCTGAACCTACCCGTCATTGAAATCATACAAATTTGTACGACCTCACTAGTACAAATTTATACGATTTTAGCGTAAACAAATGTATTTTATGAGTTGCACAATATGTATGAATTCGTATGAATGACCTACACCTAAACCCACCCCTAAACTTACTCATCTCTGAAATCATACAAATTCATACGAGTGAGGTTCATACGAATTGGCCACTTTATAAAATACATACAAATTGGTAGTTAGATTGTGGGATATCAGAGGCTGTGAAGGATACATCTACACTGCCTTCAGTGATTGATTAAATACATTCCAGAGCATAATATCATACTTTTTAATCCACTACATTTCATAAATACATGTTCTATATTATTTTGTACTGGAGAAATTAACACACGCTCCAGCATCCGATGCATATCAGTGACTATTTTGTAAATGAGCTAATTGTTTTTAATAAACCTGTTAAATTAGTTTGTAAGTCGCAGTGAACAATTTATTTGCTAACCGGACTGATCTGATTATAGGTGTTTTTGAGTCAACAACTCACTGTTTGAAATGAGTCTTTATGTATAACTTACTAAAGTTACTAATTTTAGTATTGACTATTGTAATGAAAATCATATTTAGGCCACGGCTGTCTGTTAATCGTGAATTAAATTTGCTGCAAAACGGCGAGCTGTTTAAAGGGATAGTTCAACAAAAACTTTAAATTAGCCCATGATTTACTCACTCTCAAGCCATCGTAGGTGTATATGACTTTCTTATTTCAGACAAACACAATCATATTTATATTAAATAATGTCCTGGCTCTTCCAAGCTTTATAATGGCAGTGAATGGTTGTTGAGATTTTGTGCAAAAGTCCAAAAAAGTGCATCCATCCATCATAAAAAGTACTCCACATGACTCCAGGGAGTTAATAAATGCCTTCTAAAGCAAATCAATGCATTTTTGTAAGAAAAATATCTATATGTAAAACTTTATAAGTGGTAATCTCAGGAGAGAGTGCCGTCCCAGTGGATGACGTAGGATGTAGGCATAGCATTAATGTACCTTCGATTGTATTTGTCTGAAAGAAGAAAGTCATATACACTTGGATGGCTTGAGGGTGAGTAAATCATGGAGTAATTTTCATTTTTGGGTGAACTATTCCTTTAAGTTCAGTTTATGAAATGCTTGAATGTGAACATGTCCACATGTGTGTCACCTTTTGTGCGTGGTTAACTACTTTAGGTAAAAAACAAATAATGTTAAAATAATGCAAATGGTCATGCATCTTTCTTGCTTCTGAAACTTGCAGTTTCAAGTAACATAAAACTAGAATGTCTGCATAGTGTTTTTTTTAACACATTTTTAACACATTTTTCCCCAGGTGACTGAGTATTGTATGTTGTCATCGTATTTACAAACGTTTTGTTTTGTGAGAGAGAGCACTCTCACTTGCTAGAGTTTGCGATGCGTCACTGTAATGTAATCACAACAGTCCAACTCACTGTATTCTTCCTTTATTTACATTTATTATGGCTCTTTCCATGCCCTCATCAACACAAGTGCCCTTATAAGCGATCAGTCAGAGCGTTCTAGTATGTAGGCGCTCTAAAGGGGTCATAGACCACAACACGTGCATCTGTGCTAAACTTAACAGCTTCTAACTTAATACTTGCACATGCCAATGATGAATAAGGTTGAAAAGTATGCTAAAGTGAACTTCTTTTTCACAGTCTGATTTACATAGTATAAATTATTATACGCCACTCTGGAATACTCGATTCTGGCTGGTCAACTGCAGCAACTGACATTTTTAGAGTGTAAATTTCAAGAAGGCCTCTGAAGATTCCCAGCATCTTTGGCCTAAGTCTCATTTTACATGACACTTCTGAAAGATGAAACTGCTGATGTTGGAGGGAAAGGCATCCAGAAGATTTGATAGCCATTGCGTCCCACAAACATGAATGAACTCTGAGGGCAAAAGGGTTGTGCTTTTGTTACTAGAGGGATATGAGATATTAAAGGTCACCACAAAGTGACCTTCAAGCTAGAAGAAAAGAAAAAAAGACCTCTTCTTTCCTCCACACACACTTCTCACCATTCAGACATGATTCTGCCTGGTATCAGAGGAGTAGACTGAGAGAGTGTTTAAAAATTAAACCCACTCCATTTTAAATGGCTTGTCAGCTGGTATTCATCATGAAACGTGTTCTACATGTTACTTGGATACTGAGCTTTATACCTCATTTTTAAAGCATTTGCCTTCAATGTACAGTGCAGTTATTAAGGATGCAGTCCATTTAAAAATTCAGATCAGCAATTACTTTTATGTCGATCAAAACCATATATCTATAGTTTTTTTTTTTTTTTTTTTTTTTTTTTTTCATTGGCCGAACTCTTTAACATAAAAAGAAGACAAAAAAGACCCAGGATGAAGCTTTATTTAAATAATATAAATATATATGCCAATATTAATGAATATTATAAATGAATAATAATATTATGTAAGCCCATTTCCACCACTGAAAAAAAAAAGTTAATTGTGATTTTTAATCTCACAAATCAGACTTTTTTTCCAAATTACGAGTTTGCATCTCCACAACTCTTTTTTCTTTTTTTTCTCAGAATTCCGTCATACAAATTCTGAGATATGAGAATCAGAATTGCGAGATTTCAATTGTGACTTTTTTTTTCTCAGAAATATTTATATCTCGAATTCTGACTTTATAACACACAATTGTGAGTTATTAAGTCAGAGAATTATCCCTCAGAATTGGATTTTATAAATCACAATTATGGGAAAAAGTTATTTCAGAATTCTGAGATACAAACTTGGAACCGAGAAAAAGACAGAAATCCGAGATATAAACTCAGAATTGCAAGAAAAAGTCAGAATTGCAATATATAAACTTGTAATTCCAACAAAAAAGTCAGAATTGCGAGATACAAACTCGGAATTGCGAGAAAAAAGTCAGAATTGCAAAATATAAACTTGGAATTGTAAGAAAAACAGTCAGAATTTGAGATACAAACTCGGAATTACAAGAAAAACGTCAGAATTGCAAGATACAAACTCGGAATTGTGAGAAAAAAGTCAGAATTGCAAGATATAAACTTAGAATTGCAAGATAAAAGGTCAGAATTGCGAGAAAGAAAAGTCAATTTAAAAAAAAAAAATGTCAAACTAGAAAATTGCAAGAAAAAAAGTCAGAATTGCGAGATACAAACTTGGAATCTTACTGGGAGTTTATATCACACACACACACACACACGCACACGCAAAACACTTACACTTTCTTGATATACAATATGCAATCATGAAATAATAACTCCCTGAACTCCACAATAAACAAAAAGTATTATGAATTAAACATTCATCATGAAGGGAAAAAAAGAGAATATAAAAAAAAGAAAGGAAGAAATGGTTACACCACTTATAAAACCTGCATGCATAAATATGACATTTTTTTAAGAACGAAACGTTTGGAGAAATAAAATCCTAATGTATTCTTAAAATGTATAAATCTTAAGAAACACTGGTGTGCATTTATGTATTAAAAGCTCAAGAAAATATGCATTTCCTTCATACTTCATGGTTACACCACTTGACACTTTTAGTGTCATAAAACTGAAACTGACTCTAAAATGTCAAGTGGTGTAACCAGTATGTACATGAAACCAACATGAATACAAAGAATAAGATTTCTAATAACATGGTGCAAAGCAATTTTTAGAAGTATTTCCCCTCTCTTTACCATGAAATCAACCTCATTGACCAATTGAAAGTAACACCGTGTTGCTCAAGCAGTGCTCGATGGGAAAAACCGAAACGCCATTCTCAAGTTGTTATGCCGACTGGGTGTGAATGGCTTGAATTATAAATTTAGCCCCTCAGCAACCTGCCACAGAAATAATCACACTTTTTCATTTAGGGGTGAGGAAAGATTGAGGCAGACAGAGAGGGGAGTAAAATATCTCTCTGAGGAGACGTGGATCTACTATAAACCAGCCTAACCTTATTCCCAGCTTTACTGTTCTCCTCATGAACAGAAGGATAAAGGGAGTTAGAGAAACCATAGACATAAAACACATCATCCACATATCTATTCCTGAGGCTTTGCCGCACAGGATCTTGTTGCTAATTTATTTCATTATTTCAACATCTACTTGATTGAGAGAAAGAAGGGAGAATGTGACCCGAGGCACATCGCAAAACCAATCTCAGCTTCGGGCTAGCACTGCTTGAGAAAAACGGACCGCTTTTTAGCTTCAATAAAGCCATTTGACTTGATTTAAACAGTTATTATTGACTCTGTCGAGGAAAGGGAGTGATAAATGTAAGAATGGGAAATGCTTCTTGTTGTAATTGTTAGATTCACTGAAATTACATGTTTAATTGTGTTGCTCTGCAATTAGCCTAATAGCTCAGCTGGGAGGTATCTAGATGCCATTGTTCTTTTTATTCAAATTGTTTTTTGACAAGTTCATAAAATAGAAATAGAAATCACTTTTTTGATTAGGGTTAAAAAAAGTGCACTGACTTTAATGGCAGAGTCTGTGCAGTCCAGGTTTGATCTTTTTTTAACAATATATTTATTGTACATGTAACTGTCAGTCACTTAAGGTCAAAAGTCATGAAAATCAAGTTAACAATATTGACGAGTGATTTATTCATTATAAATAAATACTGATTCAGATAATAATCAGTAATTATTGATTATTATCTGAATCACAAAGGAGATTCTTAAAAAAAAAAGCAAATCCTATTTAATTAGTTAGTGGAAACCAAACAATTATTTGATTAATAAAAAGCATTTATTTTAATCAAAATTAAAATTAATATATTTATTACGGAGACACTGGTCTAAATACAAACTATTTTATCAATGCAAAAGACTTTACTGTCACTTCCAAATTATGTAATGCATCTTTGCTGAATAATCAATTAACTATTATAGTTTAATTAATTATTATTGTTTGTTTCTTTCAATTGATAGAATGAATGAATGAATGAATAAATAAATAAATAAATAATCAATCTTACTGACCCCAAACGTTTGAATTTACAAATAAATAAATAAATAAATAAATAAATAAAATAAAATAAAATAAAATAAAATAAAATAAAATAAAATAAAATAAAATAAAATAAAATAAAATAAAAAATAATAAACCCTAAATCCTTTTGATTTAAGATTATGGGTCTGATGTAAATGTCAGAATTACACATGTAAACTTTTTTTTTTTTTTAAATGTAATTTTTTTTTTTTTTTAAATGTAATTTGAAATTAAACCTTGAAAAAAAAAAAAAAAAAAAACTGAAAATGATTAAAAACTAATTAACAAAAACATTAATTGACTGAAATAGTTTTTATGGTTTTAATTATTTAATTATTTAAATTACAAGTATACAATCAACAAAATTACAAATATGATCAGCCACTTTATTATTTATCAAATCTGTATGATATATAGTATATGTGTGTGTACTGTTCCTGTATTTATAAATACATATATTGCATATATGATGTAAACACAAAATTATTTTGGATATGATTAATCACGTTTAATCAATGTGACCGCATTCAAAGTGCTTCATGTGGAAGCACTTTAAATTTCACTTTCAAAAGATGTCAAAAATATGATTCAGTATGACTAGAAGCACATTTTCTACATTAGGCTATACCTCAAAAATAATTTTTACCCAGTAAACCAATTTCTACTGGTTTATCATTTAAATCAGTATACTGCTAACCCTAGCAAGTGCCACCCACTTCCATCTTTCAAAAGAGGCCATCTAATTCACATGGTCGAACTCGTCTCCTCCTGAATCTTTCAACTCACATTGAATCTTTGACCATTGAGAGCAAATAGTAAGATTATAGCCGCTCTCCACAGCGTGCTTTTGAACTAAAATCTACAAAGAGACATGACATCAATACTATGCCAATATCTGGCTCAGCATTAGGGATGAAGGTGGCAGCGCAAAGCGATTTAACTCAGCTGAGGCTTATTCCCCACAGACGAAAATGACTTCGGCACCAACTTACTTTTAACTTAATGGTTTTTGCCTTTGCTTTCACTAAGGCATCTTCATGTTTCCTGCGCTGTGTTAAAACCCTTTACTCTAACCTAATACTCTTCTCATAGCCGGAGCACCCAAGACACCACTTAGCCATGCCATCCTTAACAACCCCCTACAGTTTCAGCCTGTGGATACAAGAAACCTTCACTAAACCTTCACTAACCCAAATACCTACTTATTTTATCAGCCCAGCTCTGATAGCTTATGAATGGAGAAAAACATAAAAATAAATTACTTAAGCAGTGGCAAATGCATACATACGTACATACATGCATACATAATCAATCATATGCCTGATAGTATTCATGAAACATATTTATGAGATCTAGACAATGTATTCATAGAACTTATATAGAACTCCCCTTTACATTTATATGTTCACACTTAATTATATTCTGATTTACTTCTATATATTCACTATATATATTCAGACTTAAGGTGTGTGCACCAGAAGTTTACTTGCGGGATGTTTTTCGCATCACTCGCGTGTTCAATCATGGTGGAGATAACTATGTTCGCTGCTTTGTACCTGTTGTGAAAGCCCCAAATACGCTGGAAAGCCAAACGCCAACGTGTCTGCACAGCACTATCCAGAGGTGTTAGAGTATTAATCCTGCATTGATGTGTGTGTTACATTTTACTACTGTATACTGACATTCTTTTTTGATAGCAGCTGTAGCCTTACTAAAAAAAATCGTGCCACTACAACTGATTTTTTTTTTTTTATGCTCCATGATCCCTATATCATAAATTCCGGGCAACAATAATGCTCTCTTCCTTTTTCTGATATAACCGGCCATGTCAATATGGTCTTCGCTGATTGGCTTGCGCAAGAACGAATCATGCAAATATTTTCCGCTCGAGTTGAAATTTTTCAGCTTTTCAACAGATGATACCATTGAGGTGAATATTGCATGTTCTTGGCAAACGCTTTGCACATTTTGTGTCGCCCTGTGCGAATTCTCCTCTTTTTGTGTCTTTGCATTAGCTTTGTATGTAATCTACTTACATAAAATAATTAAATTCACATTTGGTGTGAACACACCATAACAGTGTCTTACGTAAATCGTGAAGCGAATAAGTGTAGTGCGTCAGTCGGGATGTTTTTCGTGTCACTCACGCGAATAACAGCAAGGCACAATCAACCATGGTGGAGATAACTATGATCGCTGCTTTGTACCTGTTGTCAAAAAATGTCCCAAATACGCCGGAAAAGCAAAACACTGATGTGCCTGGCTTCACAGCACCATCCAGAGGTGGATGAGTATTAATCCTGCATTAATGTGTGTTACATTTTACTACTGTATACTGACATTATTCTTTTTATTGATAGCAGCTGTAGCCATGCTAATAAAATACTACCACTCCAACTGATTTTAATTGTTTTCTATGCTCCAGATACCTATATCATAAATTTCAGGAAACAATATTGTTCTCTTCGATTTTCTAATACAATGGGGTGTATCAATAAGCTCTTCGCTGACTGGCTTGTGTGAGCGTCTCGTGAGTTTTCCGCGATTGAGGCAAATATTGCACATTCACGGCAAACGCGCCGCACATTTTGCTTCATTTGCGTCACCTGGTGCCATGATGGTGTGTTCACACCAAACTTGAAGTGAATATTCGCATCACACCACACGCTCTAGATTACTTGCAGGATGTTTTCGTGTCACTTGCACGAATAACAACAAGGCGCGGCCAACCATGGTGGAGATAACAATGATCACTTCTTTGTACCTGTTGTGAAAGTCCCAAATACGATGGAAAAGCCAAACGGTGATGTGTCTGAGTTCACAGCAGCTAATCTTCTGTGCAAGTTGAAATATTATTCTATGAATGATGGTGCTGTAAAACCAGACACGTTGGCGTTTGGCTTTTCGTTGTATTTGGTACATCCACGACAGGTACAAAGCAGCAATCGTAGTTATCCCCACCATGGTTGATTGTGCTATGTTGACTCGAAAAACATCACGTGAGTGACGCAATGTGCATATTTCCCTCGTGTTTGGTGTAAACACACCATATAAGTGTCTTTACGTATATTGTCATAATCATCATCATCAACAACAGCAACAACAACATTTCTTCCTGACATTTTTTTTTTCATCATTAACCATGTTGGAGATTTCTGCAACTATTTCTGCCCTGTACCTCTTACCTCTTATGGAAGTCCCAAATACACCGGAAAGCCAGATGCCAACGTGTCGGTGACTGGCTTGCGCGACAACACGTCATGCAATCTTCCCAGTCAGGTTTTTCAACCTGTGTGAAAGACACAATTGAGTCTATTTGCTTTTTTGCGTTGACTTTGTATGTTATCTACTCGCGCACATAATCACATTCGCTTTTGGTGTGCCCACACCAATACAACTCTAATACAGTTATATATTCAGATATATACACAACAGTTTTTCTGGTCCTCGAATCTGAGTGGCTGATAAGACTGAGATATTAGAGTGATATCAGAACTCCAACAGCCATTTTACAGTTTGGAATCGTATCAGTCCGCTTGCAGAACTTCTTACAGCAAGTGTTATGGCGGATGCCCAAATCCAGTATCATTTTATAAATACTGATTTTATAAATATTGAAACTTATAATACTGTTTTTGTTTCATGGAATGTAGTTTTAAGAGGTTTTCAGCTGAGAATGTACTTGTTTACAGTTCAAAAATGCAGTTTGTTAATAAAGATAATGTCTATTTGAAAATTTGCTTCAACGTTTTCAGACATGTGAGATCCATATCATCATCGGCTGTTCATCGCTCATGAATCCGCTTCACCTCAGACAGATTTTCTGGAATTTACTGGCTCTGATGTCTCTGTAGTGGTTAAACATGAGCTGTATTTCGTTTGGTTTTAGGAGAGTTTTTATAAGTGAGTCAGCAGTAAAGACTCTTACATTGACAAGTTATGAAGGCCGTTAGCTATTTTTAGTTTCAACAACAGCTTGACGCAAACAGATGAAAGGATATTAATGTTACGACAAAGATAACGCTTTCCAGCAGACATTCAAACTAATGTTTATTGTGGACAGATCGATCTGAAGAATTAATGCTGTATCAGATGCAGGTATGTTAATCACAGTCGCTCAGTCCATATCTCTCTCTCTCATAATACTCTACATAATACAGTGAGCTTTACTGCAGTAATACAGTAAGCTTCGTTACTAGTTCTAAAGTGATGTTTTGGAATTAGTAATGGAGGCTTGGGCTCAGCTGTTCAAACTTTGATTTGAATTTGTGGCGAAAGGAATGAGTTTGCACAATAGAGGGTTTATAAAGACATTCTGTTGTTATTTTGTTTATGTATTTACACATGTATGCCATTGAACTGTTGTATAAATGCAATATCACACACGTAGATGTGAGATATGGCTGCATATCGTCACGATGTGATTACCTATGGCCGTGCCGATATACAGCCATAACTCACGTGTGTACTAGCGTGACATTGCTTATATATAGAATAACAAATTACTTACATTCATTTACATGAGGTAAACTGTTTTTCAAACAATAGTCCTGAACACTGTACCTACGGGCTTTTGGGGAATAAGGCAGTTGGGGCAAAAATGTTCTAATCTCCCCTGAATGACGCCAAACTCCAGTGGGAATAAAGTTTACACCACATATCTCATCACCCTGCAATTGCTTTTTCTCTGTTTGCCCTTTATAACAGTTCCTGCAGTCTTCAGGCGCTATTTTTAGTCTGGTGCAGTCAGTTTTGTGCTGTATACTGCCTGCTTTAAGCTCTGACTTGCCTAGAACTGTGAAGATGTGTCACTGATTCTGTTGGATCCCATACAGGCTGCACAGGTTAGAATACAGCACAGTATGGAGGAATATAAATGCAGATATATATGAATCAGTGCTAGGATTTCAAGCCAACATTACATACATAGACTGTTTATTTTCTTATGTATTTGTATATTGTACATTATTACAAAACATAAACCTTGATTTTTTTCCCCCCTCCAGTTAATACTTTGATATATAGCAAAGACTAACTAAACACCAAATAGATTGGTTTTGAAACCATTTTACTTTGCAATCTATTTCAATCTACCACTTTTCAATTTAAAGGTGAAGTTTTAATTGAGTTCATCATCAGAAATGACAGACCCGACTGGGGAAGAGATGTATTTAGGGATGCTGTTTTCAGAGCCTGTGATTTACCTGTCGCATCTTATGAAACATTCAGCAAAATGTTTGAAGTAGGAGTAAACAGATGCCTCAGGATGTTTATTCTGCTGAAGAGCATTAAAAAATATATCTACATATCACACCTAAACTTCGCTATAATTTCAATATCATATTCACCAGACACCACTTTACCTAGTTGGAGGTTAATTAACTGAACCTGCCCTCAAAACCACATGAGATAAACGCTCCACCATATGCTTGGAATATGCGTAGTATTTATTTATTTAATAAATAAATAGAATCCTATCCATTTAAATAAATTAACTTAATTCAGTCTGAAGATTTGTTTAACTTGTGGGCTGTTCTTCTTTTCCCTTCAAAATAATTTGATAGGATGAAGGCAATGATTCAACCTTCAGACTCGGCCAACAGACATTTAATCAACTGATGTGTGCAACAGATGACCACTTATTTGTTTAACTGCCAGTTAATGCATCTTAAGTGCTGGCCTACGGGGGCTTTTTACCTGGGCTTATGGAGGGGTAGAATAAAACGAGAAGCAAATGCCTTTTTGGATCGCACTTGAGCACCTAAGATTTTTAACATCTAGGTTCTTCTTCCCCTGCGACCTCTAACATCTGTCTCTGAAAACTGCCTGGGGTGTTCATCCAACCACATTAACACTCACTTACTTTGCTCTAGTTCACACGCACAAACACATAACAGAAAATCCATTATGGAGAAGTTCTGTGAAGTTCTCATTATCCTGTTGGATTTAGAAAGTAGGGTTTTAAAAGTTATTTTTGCAACTTTTCAAATGCTATGTTTACATATGGGTGCCAGTCTAGCTTCCATATTAAAGATATTTTGACCAAAAGGTGAAATGATAAAAAAAGATAGTTTCCCTAAAGCTAGTTTTGCTTTCCATTGCCATAGATACTGTGGCAATGAACCAGGAATATTCTGGGTTCAACACAACTTAAGTTCAGCCGACAGCATCTGAAGCAGATGTCAGTTACTACAACATTTTAACTCACCCCTCAGTTTATAAAAAACAAACCACAACTTCACAACTTGTTTACGGTAACGTACGGCCTACAGGGCAAGCGTATCAAAGGATTTAAAAGCAGAACTATATGACATGAAATATTCAGTGCTCAAATATTTTATCTTTACAGCTGTAGATATGTTTTTCCCCCAGAAGATTTTTATTTTATTTTTTTGGATTCATTCTAAGTGAATGGGTTTCTGTGGTTAGATGTACACAGAAGATCACGTCGACGTTTTTGTGGAATGTATAATGAACTTTTTACTGCTGAATTAACGGTCACAGCATGTGTTGAAAGCTTGGATATAACTTTACATCAACAGGGTTAATAAGCTTAACCTTGTTTGCGTTCAAGTGTTGTAGCTATAATTATGTTGATTTTTGAAAAAAAAGCTAAAAAAGAAAATCTGTTAGATTCATTGTTGCTTTTATAACTTATTTATAGTTTGTTGCTTCCAGTCAGTAAAACAAAACACCTTTTTTTTTATTAAAGATGCACTTTCTGAAAACACGTTTTAATATCTTCAAGGATTTTTATTTATTTTTAAAAAATAATATAAAAATACATATTAAATATATGACTACTTGCAGTGTGTCTTCACATACACAAAACAGAGTACTTTCAATCATAATCGACAGTATTAAACAACCCAGAACATTCCAACTTCAGCATCTACGGTTGAAGTCAAAAGTTTACATACACTTTGCAGAATCTGCAAAATGATAATTTTACCAAAATAAGAGGAATCATACAAAATGCATGTTATTTTATATTCAGTACTGACCTGAATAAGATAACTGGCATAAAATACATTTACATAGTTCACAAGATAAAATAATAGTTGAATTTATAAAAATGACCCCGTTCAGAAGTTTACATACACTTTATTCTTAATACTGTGATGTTACTTGAATGATCCACAGCTGTTTTTGTTGTTTTGTTTGTTTAGTGATAGTTGTTCATGAGTCCCTCATTTGTCCTAAACAGTTAAACACTGCTGTTCTTCAGAAAAATCCTTCAGGTCCCACAATTTATTTGGTTTTTCAGCATTTTTGTGTATTTGAACCGTTTCCAACAATGACTGTATGTTTTTGAGATCCATCTTTTCACACTGAGGGACTCATATGCAACTATTAATGCATTGTTTTTTGTTTTGTTTTTTTTTACCTTCCGGAGCATCAGTGAGCATTTGAACCTTCTGTACTAGTTGCATATGAGTCCCTCAGTTGTCCTCAGTGTGAAAAGATGGATCTCAAAATCATACAGTTATTGTTGGAAAGGGTTCAACTACACAAAAATGCTGAAAAACCAAAGAATTTGTGGGACCTGAAGGGTTTTTCTGAAGAACAGCAGGCAGATTAAGTGTTCAGGACAAACAAGAGATCATGAACAACTATTACTAAACCAAAACAAAAACCAAAAAAAAAAAAACACAGCTGTGGATCATTCAGGTGAGAACACAGTATAAACAGTACTAAGTACTTAAGTATTAAGTTTGTAAACTTTTGAACAGTGTCGTTTTTATAAATTCAACTATTATTTTCTCTTGTGGACTATATGTAAACATATTTTATGTGAAATATCTTATTCAAGTCTGTACTAAAAAAAAAATAATAATAACGTATTTTTTATGATCCCTCTTATTTTGGTAAAATGATTAGGATTTTGCAGATTATGCAAGGTGTATGTAAACTTTTGACTTCAACTGTATGTTTACGAAACTATTGTGTTACAAGTTTTCTTTTCTAATGGTGCTGATAAATTTCAGAGAAATTAGGATGTTAAGCTTTCAAAATTAATGGATTCTTTAAATGATCTGTTGAGTCTGTGAATGACGGCAACAAAGAGTGTAAGGAACAGAGACATTTAATTAGAAGTGCTGTTTTTCTCTAAGTGGTTAATAATTTGTAATGTTTGTTTTTGTGCTCCCAATTGAAGGGCAATTCTATTACAGCAGCTAATTTTCCCGTCTGTTAATGCGTCAGAAATTAGCCTTGAGTATTTGCAAAGTTAGTGCACTTTTACATTCCCACTTTTCCTTCATATATTGTTATGAATTTCAGTGTCAGTTTTCTTTGTATGCCTGATGCGCATTTTAAAAAGACTCTTAACATGCTGTCAAGAAACCTTCAGTTACTAGAGCCTCTTTTAGAAACGTGTTATGGATAAATAACGGGATGAATAACAACCGTTGTGGGTGCATTAAAGATGGCTCACCAACAAAACTAGCGTATCTTGGGCATCATCTGATGAGTAACGCTGACCATCTTTCTCCTTTTAAGCAGGTTACAAAACACAAAGAGGAGAAAGCTTATGCAATGGAATTGTGCTTCCTTCCGGTTTTGTATAAACCATGAGCCACCAGATCCTACATATTTCATGATCTTTCATGATTCTTTTGTCCTTGCATGCACACATAAGTAAGTGTCCCAGATTGACTTGCTTCTCCAAATGTGTTTTGTCTTGACCTTCCTCTTAAAGGAGTAGTTCACTAAAAAAAATGAAAGTTTGCTGACAATGTAGTCACCCTCATGCCATTCAAGATGTAAATTAGTTTGTATCTTCATTAGAACAGATTTGGAGAAATTTAACATTGCATTACTTGCTCACCAATGAATCCTCTGTGGCGAATGGGTGCCGTCAGAATGAGAGTCTAAACAGCTGATAACAACACGACTGAATCCAATTGAATCCAATTCATCAGTTAATGTCTGCGTTTTGCTTCACAAGATGGATTGGAGTTGTGTGGATTACTTGTGGATAATTGTAATGTTTTTATCAGCTCTTATGGCACCCATTCACTGCAGAGGATCCAGTTGTGCGCAGGTGATTTAATGCTAAATTTCTCCAAATCTGTTTTGAGGAAGAAGCAAATTCATCTAAATTTTGTATGGCCTGAGGTTAAACAAATGCTCAGCAAATTTTCATTTTTGGATGAACTATTCCTTTAAAATTACTTCAACACTTAACTAGAGATTGGGATTTGGCTGCACCGATTAGATGATTCCTGAACACAGAAAACTAGTAGAGATACAGAGAAAAAAAACATCTCCACACATTGAGATATATCAGTTATTCACATCCAGCAAATGTTAATGAGGTTTTCATTCTCAGTAGGATTACCCAATCATGAAGAGAGACCTTGGAAACACGGCACCTTTAATAAAGACTCACGAGCTGCTTTTCAAGGACACTGGAGCCTGCATTACCAATTTTCGGATTTTCATATTCAAGCAAGCACAATAAACATGAGGTGAAAACAAGCTCGTTGGTCGATTTTTCAGCTCACTGTGCTGTAAAAAGGTTAACGGGTTCATGATTTGACATTACACCGGAGGAAGACGTGCAGGATGAGATGAATCTGAGGTAAACCCAACCCTGACACATGTGCGCCAGTGGGTATAAAGCCCCTTCATGTGTTCCTGAGCAACAATACCATAATTCTCTTTTTTTATGCCACAATACCTCATAGTATCTCATTCTGAAGCTACATATCACAACACTAATGCAGCAGAATGTTCCCGTAGAATTTTAGAGTATCCTAACTATTCTTTTTTTAGGAATGGGGCTTTCAAGCTCTTAAATTTTCAAAAATATACTATAAAAGGGGTTTATATGAATGATGTGCTATCTACAGTTGAAAATATGTTATTAAAGGAATAGTTCACCCAAAAATGAAAATTCTGTCATTAATTACTCACCCTTATGTCGTTCCAAACCCATAAGACCTTTGTTCATCTTCAGAACGCAAATTAAGATATTTCTGATGAAATCCGTGAGCTTTCTGACTCTGCATAGACAGAAAAGAAACTAACACATTTACAGACGTAGTTAGGACATTGTTAAAATAGTCTATGCAACATCAGTAGTTCAACCTTAGTTTTATGAATTAAGGGACTATTTTAATGATGCCCTTACTATGTTTCTTGAATGTGGTAAATACTGTACATTGCTGTCTATGCAAGATGAGAAAGCGCTCAGAATTTATCAAAAATATCTTAATTTGTGTTCTGAAGATGAACGAAGGTCTTATGGGTTTGGAATGACATGAGGGTGAGTAATCAATGACAGAATTTTTATTTTTGAGTGAACTGTCCCTTTAATGCTGTAAAGTTGCTTGCTTTAAAACATTATATTATATGAAGTGCTATTTAAATAAATGTGATGTGACTTGATCCGGAGTGCCAAAATGCACGTATTTATAGTTTATTTTTACCCCTAGTGAAGAATGAAAAAGAACTTTACTGTGAGTATATCAGGCATTTGTTCACAGAAAAAATGTAATATTCGCCCAAGCTGTCCTTGGCACATTCATAAGAGAAATATTGATTTCCAATTTGTGTACAGAAAGAGTCAGATCTGTGAACATGAACTATGTCAGATGCTTTCAGTGCACAGAACTGGTCTGAATGATTAGTTCATGAATCAAACATATTTGGTCTTCGAGTTTAAGTCTGACTTCATGATTTGGTCACAATAATAGACTCACTGGAAGGGAAAATGGTCAGTAAACTGACAAATAAAATGGTCTTTAACCCCAAAGTATGCTTATACTAAACACTAGGGCATTTCCACAGTGTTTTTAAAGTGCACATTTAACTTAAGTTCAGGGGAAAAAAAAAAAAACTAATACTCTTACACCACTCAGTGGACATTTCATATCGAATGTGTCACAAAACATACATGGTGGTACGTATTTTGCATCTTGAGATCAAGTTGGTTGTTTCAGAGATGATAAACAATTTAGTCAAAATGTTAAAAATGTCAAGTGCATGTGTTCACGCAAGCTATCAAATATACATTGGAAGACTAAGTGTTCTGCTGTACATATATACTGTTTGTGTCAAAACTGAAGTATGCTGTTGGCTTTATGCACACTTTACCGCTTTACATCACTGTAAAAGTGCTTTTGCATTCTTTTTTTGAAGCTTGAAAGCAGCCTCTATGTGTTGTAATCACATGGAAAAAGCAACAAATGCATTCTTCACAATTTATCCTTTTATGTTCCACAGATGAAAGAAAGTAATATGGTTTTGGGAACGACAGGGTGAGTAAATGCCAGAATTTTCATTTTTGGTTGAGCAATCTCTTTAAAGGAGAAGTCCACTTGCAAAACAAAGATTCACATATAATGTACTCACCCCATTGTCATCCGAAATGTTCATGTCTTTCTTTCTTCAAGCTTAAAGAAATTATGTTTTTTGAGGAAAATATTTCAGCATTTTTCTTCATATAATGGACTGCTATGGTGCCCCGATTTTGAACTTCCAAAATGCAGTTTAAATGAGGCTTCAGACGATCTCAATGCGGTTGTAAATGATCCCAGCTGAGGAAGAAGGGTCTTATCTAGCGAAACGATCAGTTATTTTCATAAAAACAATTTAAATACTTTTTATTCTTAAACACTCGTCTTGCCTTGCTCTCGTTGAACTCTGCGTATTCTGGTTCAAGATAGTTAGGGTATGTCGAAAAACTCCAATCATATTTTCTCCCTCAACTTCAAAAATAATTTCTAAATCATCCTACATCGCTGCAGAAGTACCGACCCAGTCTTTGCAAAGTCAACATGCAAAGAAGATCAAACACCCTTAACAAAAATGGTAAAACAGTGATACAGGATGATTTTGAAGTTGAGGGAGAACATTAGATGGGAGTTTTTCGACATACCCTAACTGTCATGATGCGGAACAAAAACAGTTTAGACAGAGTGAGACAAGATGAGTGTTTTATTTTTTTATAAAAATTACTGATCGTTATGCTAGAAAAGACCTTTCTTTCTCAGCTGGGATCATTTACAACTGCATTTGGGATTGTGCAATTAAACTGCATTCTGGAAGTTCAAAATCAGGGCACCATAACAGTCCATTATATGAAGAAAAATGTTTTCCTCAAAAAACATAATTTCTTTACAAAGAAAGAAAGACATGAACATCTTGGATGACAATGGGGTGAGTACATTATATGTGAATCTTTGTCTTGGAAGTGGACTTCTCCTTTAAGCCAACAGTAAAAGCATGTTTCTGTCATATTCAAGACTCTATTCTGCATCATTAATTATCGGTGTCATCTCAGATCCTCTAGAGGAGGATTACCGGTTAGCATTTAGCAGTAACTGACCCTGTATGTCCTTGTAAAACAACAGGAAATTACCCACGAGGCGTTAATATACTAACTGACATGTGCTTTTGTGTATACACAGACAGGAGGTGCCGAAGGTGAAGCAAGGTAGGTAAATCTTTCGCATTTACATGTCAGAAGCAGTCAGTGTAGCATCTTCCAAATCGGCACAGATGTTAATGGCATGTTGCACAGATTCCGAGAAGGAACATCAAGGAAAATGGAGCGAATCCCAAGGACACCTTCGCAAGGGTAGACATGATAGACAGAATGGCCTCTGGATGTAATTATGTAACTGTGAAAGGTGTGGGATGACGCTTCGATGAGAATCTCTAATGAGAGAAACCATGAAAAGCACACATTCGCAGTCGCTGCCCTCTGGGAAACTTCCTAAATGGGGATTTTGCCATTGTTGTGCCCTTGAAAGAGCAATAAGGGCTTCGCGCATTGTGGGGGGAGAAAAAACCTTTTCAACGAAACACACTGATGGAGCTTGAAAGCAAGTCAATTATGCTTTTAAACAAATCATGCTAATTACCAATTTAGAGAGCCTGAACAATAGAGATACAAACAGAAAAAATGATAGGTTTGGTTTTCTATCAATTTCAGGCTTGGAAAGCTTGAGTGTTTTTTTTTCATGGGGTAGCAGGTCTCTAGGGAAATGCCACCCACATCTCAGCCTTACTGCCATCACAAGGGCTTAAACTGAGTGTGATTCTTGTCCTGTTCCTGGCCTTGCATAGGTGGCCCTCAGGGACAAGGTACTTTAGACCATTGAACCATTTATATCCTCAATGGAAATCACTGTACACAATGTCACCAGAAAACTCTGCTACTGAAGAATGGAGAAGCCATTTTAGTCTTAGAATGTGTTTGTATAAAACACGTGAAATCTTGATAGTATCTGGGAAAAAATGGCTGTTCTTCTATAATAGTTTTCTGAGAATCGTGTCTTTCAGAAGAGCACAATCGTGTATCAGGCTTTCGCTTAATGAACACTGTGTGATTTGCAAAGTATTTCTAACACTAAACTTCAATGCAAATGGGCTAAATAACACATTCTAAAAAAAAAATTCAAATGTGTGAGCAAACTAAAAGGTATTAATCTGATGTGTGCTGTGCACCATATTGTACCAAAATGGAAACTGCAGCTTTTATTCAACTAGCTGTAGTTTCCATTGATCAAAAATGACAGTAAATATTTTTACATTATTATAAAGAAATCTAGGTTTGGGCGATGTCTACCAAACATTGCAATGGACGATGACATCATTTTGAGATTAAAGTCAAAATTATGAGAATAAAGTCTAAATGTTTTGAGAAAAAAGCTGACCGGAAAAAAGGCCATCGGAATTTATTTTAATATGTGGGATTATTAGCAGAAATACCATGTGTCATATACTCACAGGGACAGTATGCTTAAAACAAATATTTTACGTCTTCGATTGCGTTCATTATTTGTAGTGCACCAGCTCCTCAATAATAGCAATAAGCTTTGTGCTTTTGGTACTTTTAATATAAAACAAAGCCTCAGATTTAAAATCTGTCAGTTTTATAGCAAAATACAAACTTGTGTTTCAAGCTCTTTAATTTGTTGTGACAGATCGCTGTATTTGTGTGAATCAAAAGTCTTTTCGATTATAATGAGACATTCGCTTCATTAAATTATACTGTTTTCTTAGTGAAGATTCCACCATCTACTCCGCAAAAATGTCTGTGGCGTCCATCCTTTCATTCATCACATGTATTTATTTGAAAACATCAAGTAAACATTCTAAAAGGTTGGACTGGACTCCAGCTCGTTAATTTAAGTTATATTGTTGTCTTTTCTACATTAAGTGACTATTCACAAGCTGTTTTATTTATGGCATAATACAGTAAATTTTTAGAAATAATATTAAATGTCTTCCATTCATTATTTGTAGCATGTCAGCCACCCAGTAATCGCAATAATGTTGAGCTTTGTCTTAATATAATTTTGATCATTAATATTGTCAGTTTTATCACAAAATACAAATTATAAATGCGTTTTTCCTCTTTATTCCAAGTTTATAGCACAATATACATGTGAAGGAATATACGAAGGAATGAAAAAAAAACAGTTTAGGTCTAATTTAATGAAACGTCTCATTGTAATCGGAAAGATGATTGATTCACATGCTGCTTAAATTGAGGCGAATACAGTGATCTGATATGCCACATTTAAAGAGTGTGAAAAACACATTATTGTAATGGACATATTGTTTGTATTTCGCTAGAAAACTGACAGATTTTGAAAGCTGAGACCTTGGGATATCTGGGCTATTTGCATGTGCAATAGGCTAAAACATACTTTCAAAATATTATAGCTTTAATTTCGGAATTGCTACAAATTAATTATCGTGATTTTGACTTTATTATTGAAACATTTCGACTTTATTCTCGAAACTCTTTGACTTATTCTCTCAATTTTGACTTTATTCTTGAAATATCTCGACTTTATTCTTGTAATTTTGACTTTATAGTCAAAATATTTTGACTTTATTCTGAAATTATTACGACTTTAATCTCATAATCTTAGATTTTTTTTTTCCATGGCACTAAAATGCCGTCGTAGGACTAGAGATATATCCGAAGCGTGAATCAGTATTCAGAAAGGCACAGAAAATGAATAACGGGTTCTACGGGGTCACTAAAGGGACATGGTTAGTCACTTGCTATAGCGGTACCCTGTTACATTACAATACAACATAAAGATATTAACAGATTAAGGATAGATTACTGATAGGACGATGGCAAATGATTTGCAGATCCTGAGCACCACTGAGAAACATCTAATCTTGTAAAAGATCGTCAAAGTACCCGTATCGCAAATCTTGAAAGTGAAAGTAAAAAGCGTGCATGCATTCAAAACAGTATAACAGTATATACAGTATAATTACCCAACGATATAACTGCAAGTGAAGATGATGAAGTGCTCAACATTGTGATGTCCAAAAAAGATAAGTCCTTTATTTTCACAAGAAATCAGCATAGAATGATTTCTGAAAGATCATGTGATACTGGACTGATAGACTGGAGTCGTGATGCTCAAAACAAAAATAATTTCAATTTATAGTGAGAATTATACGTGAACATTCGGTTCAAAAAGTTTCATTTGAATGGTGTTCCCACTCATTTGCAGATTTGCGCAGTAATTCCTAATATATCGCCCAGTAAGTGCACACACACAATTTGATAGAATGCACAAGCAAATTAGTACCTTTCATTTGGCTTCTAGTGAATCAAGACCTCAGTCCTCTCTCTGGAGAAATCATATTGACACACTCAAGCCGAAACAGGCAAGTTTGGTTTTTCTTTGTGTGTATTTGTTCGCGATCGGTAATTAATTACGTCGGTCCAAACAGGAAGCACATTTCTGTCTCTTGTTCTTCTACAGAAGTCATCTTTCATCTGGTAAGCCCAACATATAACAGAACAGATATCCAGTCAGCGGGGCTCTTTTCTTCCAAGCAAACCCCCCGCCTTCAGTGCTTCGGCAGTTGCCCGCTGCGGGGAGCATCTTCCGCTGCATTATGCACGATGATGTGTGCCTTGAAACTGGGAAGTACTAAGCAGCGGCAAATCTCCATGTGTTCCTCTTTGTTCTCTGTGAGGGGTCTTGTTTCCTCCTCATCTGTAATTTCACCATCTCCACCCCAAAAATCGAAGCAGCTGTCACTGCTTCCAGTGCAGAATCATCAGAGGTTAGATGCTTTGATGCAACAGAAGCTCAGCTGTTTTGACGGCAGTGTGACTTATATATTGTTTGTGTTCAGTAATGAATATAATGAGAGGTGGATCATTTGGAGCATCACACATCAGGAGGGAATCTGTTTGCTGGTTGTTTCTGGAGAAAAGACAGGGATGAGGAAGCTATAGTCTACAGGTATAAGATCTTGGAAATGTATTTTTTGTATTTATGATGATTTTGACAAACTTTTATACCATTTTAATAAAGATGTTAACTCTAAAATGTCATGTGGTGTAACCATGATATAAATAAATAAATAAAAGGTGTAAGGAAAGTACAAAATTTTACTTTAACCTTAAAAACTATTTTAAACAGCATCTTAAAGCTCAAAAGCATTGTTGAATTACTTATCAGGGTTTTGGGGAAAAAAAAAAAAAAAGTTAATGGGAATTAAAATCATTTAAAAAGTGATGTGAAACCATAATGTTAACTGCAAATAAATAAATAAATATATATTTATCAATAACTTCATGTACTAAAATAACTGAAATAAACTAAAATAAAAACGAATAACAACTATATAAAACCTATATAACTATAAAAAAGAACCAAAAATATAAACTTGTTTCTGCCATAGGAAAAAAAAAAAAAGGAATTGAAACTTTTTGCAACTGTTCTGAGTGTAAAAAAGTAAGATATAAATATAGAATTGTGAGAAAAAAAAGAGAAGTCAGACTTGTAAGATATAAACTCATAGTTGCAAGATATAATATTTTTCTAATAATTTGTAGTTTATATATCACAATTCTGAATTATTTTCTTAGAATTCTGAAAATAAATAAATAAATAAATAAATAATAATTGTGAAGAAAAAAGGCCATAATTATTTTCCTTTCTTTTCTTTTCTTTTCTTTTTTTATTTTCTTCTTTTCTTTTCTTTTCTCTTCTTTTCTTTTTAATCCTAAGGAGGAAACAAGCTTATAGTAAAATCACATAAATAAATAAATTAATTAATTAATTAAAAAAAAAAAAAATTCAGGTGTTTCTTTTTAGAATTTTGAGTTTATAGCTCACAATTCTGATTTTTATATCTCACAATTCCGATTTTTTTCCCCCGATTTTGAGAAAAAAGAACTCAAAATTATTAGCTAAAAAATAGTTTGTTTATTTATTTATTTATTTATTTAGTTTAATTATTAAATTAAATTAAGTAAATAAATAAATAAATAAAAGTGAAATTATGAGATAAAAAGTCACAATCAATATTTATTTATTTGTTTATTTATTTATTTATGCATGTACTTTATATATTTATTTAAATCCTATGGTGTAAACAAGCTTCTCGTAAAATAAATAAATAAATAAATAAATAATTTAATTCTAACCATAGTAGTATCAATATTACTATTTAACAGCAATTGTAACATTGATACTACTATATACTATACACTGTTACTTATTGTCACATCTTATGCCACTGTGACATAGTCGAAACTTCACAAACAATATGCTGTGTGTGTTTAATAATGAATACAATAAAATATGTATCTTTTGGAGCATCACACCTCAGGAGGGAATCTGTCTGCTGGTTGCTTTTCGTGCTAAAGACAGCGATATGAAAGCTTCAAAAGCTATGATGGGCCACAGTCAGCTTCCATGGAGGAAACATGATGATAAGCGGCATAAAGCAGGAGGAGATGTTACTGCAGATGTGACGCTTGCCTTTCTCACCCCCTTCGTAAGAAGTCAGACATCAGATGGTGTCAGGCTTTCCAGTACAAGTGGCAACTTGTGATTGCTGCAGCATTGAGGGAATCCAGGTCTTGAGGGCTTGTGATCCAGGAGCTGTCGCATTCAGACACTCGTCACAACAACCCTGGTCCTTTGATCAGCCAATGGAAACAGCCAAACCCACATTTCTTCAAGGCTGGTAGCCCACGGGAACCTTTGAAATGCAACCTCGACAACAACAGCAAGCATACAGCCCTGAAAACGGTTAGCAACTCTGGAAAGTTTGAAAGGGACAAACACTGAAGATGCTTTGACTCCCACATGAGATACAATGAATGATAGAATAGTATCTGGAAGATTCTTCAGGCTGGATGAAGATTCTTCATCTCGGCAAATGGAGCTCAAGAAGACTGTGAGAACTGTGTAAATGGAAACTATAAAATAATCTGAGTTATACTTAAATGACACTTTTACTAATTCACGCATGCTGTATCAATGAGATTTTGTCTTTGCTGTATCCATTAAATTACACATTCTTGAAAAAGCGTTAAATGAAACACACTGCTTTCATATCAATTATTTCATCAAAACATTTCCAAAATTGTAAATTTCTCAAACCATACACCCTTCACATGGCCTCAATGTGTGGTAGAGGCAGTAACACCAAGATTGTAGTAGCAAAGTGATGCTAGAGAACTCAACACCTCCTACATACAAGGACTCATGCCAACTATCCATCTTAAAAGGAAACTGTGAAGGAGTATTGGCTGTGTACAAAATGTATTGTGTGCATACACACTCTTCTCTTAAGAGAGAAATTTAATGCATCGAACAGGTGAGCAATGGTTTCATAACACAAATATATTTTTATCGCTTTAGCTGCAGTAAACATTGTTCTTCCTCTGGACATTTTTATTCATCAGATCTAACAAAACCGCTGTTTGGCTTTCCCATAACATAGTGACTAATTCAATAGATAGGAGTAGATCTTATGTTAGAGAGATTCATATTATATTTGAATACATCACACAAAATAAGTTGTTCATTTCAAAATCTCATATTTTAGTCAAATGTAATGAAATGCAAATATAATTATAGCTGTAAGCAGCAATTAAGAGGCAAAGCACAACAGAGGAGCTGGAATTAAAGGAGCTGTCTTTAATTACTCAGTAAAGACAAGGGTTCTCCAACCCTGCTCCTGGAGAGCTACCTTCCGGCAGACTTAAGTTCTAACCCTGTATGCTTCAACACACTGTTGATACAGAATTTCTGCTACAAAACTCAGTAGACCAACATTGGGAAATAAGATACTGTTCGATTCAGCATGCCGTGCTGTTCAAATCTTATGATTTTTAGCCAAACAGGTCAGAGGTTATGAACAGAAATGTCCATTTTTTTTAGATATTTTGACCAGTAGGTGGTGCTGTGCCAAAACTATGTGTGCCCTTAGATCATGCATGTTATAACACATACCAAGTTTGGTCAGAATCCACTAAAGCGTTGCGAAGATATAGCCTCATAACTTTTTTTGCACAGACTTAATCAAATTCGTTAGTGCACTTTACAAAAATAGTTTGGTATAACAAAAGATTTGATAACTTTTTTTTTGCCAGAATGCTCTGAAGATGATCTGATCGAATTTTGATTAAACTTTGACAAACTGTCTTAGGATGAGGAAAATTGCAAATTGCGAAAAATCTTTAACATAGAAATGAAAACGTTCATATGCATTCAACTCAGTATGAGCGAAGGAATCAAAAGAAATTTTTTTTTTAAAACTTACGGTTTAAAAGTTATCAGCAGAAACATGAGTGCAAATTTGGGCTGTTGGTGGCGCTAAAGAGATATATGAGTTATAGACTCCAAATTTGCTGTGGTTAATAATGAGACTGTCCTTTATCCGTGCACCAAATTTCATAACTTTCTCGCAAGTGATTCTATAAGATTCATAGCAGTATGTTAAAGCATTTGGAGAATACAGCATTTTAATACAAAATTCAAAATGGTCGTTGCTCAAAAATTTGTCAACATACCATCTAGGATGAGTTTTTTTGCCAAATTCAAAACTGCAAAATCTTGACCAGAGAAAGTAAAATTGTCATATGCATTCAACTCTGTATGAGCCAAGGAATAATAAGAAAACAAAAAAAAAAAAAATGCTTTTAGACCTTACGGTTTAAAAGTTATTAGCAGAAACATAAGTGCAAATTTGGTCTGTTGGTGGCGCTAGAGACTTTGAGTTAGAGACTCAAAATTTGCTGTGGTTAATGATGAGACTGTCCTCTATCTGTGTGCCAAACTTTCTCGCAAGCGATAATATAATATACATAACAAAATGTTAAAGCGTTTGAAAAATACAGCATTTTACTACAAAATTCAAAATGGTCCACACTCAAAATGTCTGACAAAGGAAAATTTGTCAACAAACCATCTAGGATGAGTTAAAAAAAAAAAAAAATAGATTTTTTGCAAAATTCAAAATTGCAAAAAATATTGACCATAGAAATTCAAATTTTCATGTGCATTCAACTCAGTATGAGCCAAGGAATCAAGGACCTTTTAGACAGTTCGAAAGTTATTAGCAGAAACATGAGTGCAAATTTGGCCTGTTGGTGGCACTAGAGAGTTAGAGACTCCAAATTTGCAGTGGTTAATGATGAGACTGTCTAGCCATGTGCCAAATTTCATAACTTTCCGGCGAACGATTCTACAATTCATGGCAATATATGAAAGCATTTGAAAAATATAGCATTTTATTACAAAATTGGAAATGGTCCACACTCAAAATGGCTAACATACGAAAATTTGTTAATAAACCATCTATGATGAGTTTGAAAAAGTAGATTTTTTCAGGAAATGTTGACCATAAAAATGAAAAATTTCATATGCATTCAACTCAGTATGAGCCAAGGAATCAGAAGAAAAAAATATTTTGCTTTTAGACCTTACAGTTTAAAAGTGATTAGCAGTGATATGAGTGCAAATTTGGCCTATTGGTGGCGCTAGAGAGTTTGAATTAGAGACTTCAAATTTGCTATTGTTAATATTGACACTGTCTTCTATCTGTGTGCCAAAGTTCAAAATTTTTGCACAAGCGATTCTGTAAGATTCATAATAACATGTTAAAGTGTTTAAAGAATACAGCATTTTACAACAAAATTCCACATGGTCCACACTCAAAATGGCTAATGTAAGAAAAATTGTTAACAAACAGGCTAGGAAGAGTTTCAAAAAGTTTTTTTTTTTCATCATTTACAATAGTGAAAAATCTTGACCCATATAATTTTACATTTTTGTATGTATTTCATGTATTTGAAAGTTATTAGCAGAAATATGAGTGCAAATTTGGCCTGTTGGTGGCGCTAAAGAGTTTGAGTTAGAGACTCCAAATTTGATATGGTTAATATTGACACTGCCCTCTATCTGTGTGCCATATTTCATAACTTCCCCACAAGCGGTTCTATGGGCTGCCATAGACTCCCAGAGCGGAATAAGAAGAAGAAGAAGAAGAAGAAGAAGAAGAAGCAGAAGAAGAAGAAGAAGAAGAAAACTTACATATACAATAGGTGCCTAAACACAAAATGGATAATGAAAAAAAAAACTACACACAACAGCACTCTTGCTCACATGATATTGCTTAATTATGGTTTGATATTAATGTGATATAAATAGACTTTACCCACACACAATGGTGACAGCTTGCAGAGCAACTTTTTTTTTCTTGTTTTCTTTAATTCGAGCCGTCCCCATCATTCCCCCGCACAGACGTGTCACTGTATGCACAAGCGTGTGGCCAAAACGCTCGTATGACCAGCCACTCACGCTCTGCAGCATCTGAGCTATTGCCAACTCTATGCGAGTGAGAGAGAGAGAGAGAGAGAGAGAGAGAGAGAGAGAGAGAGAGAGAGAGAGAGAGAGAGAGAGAGAGAGAGAGAGAGAGAGAGAGAGCGAGCGAGAACAGGGAATCCAAACTGTTTGTGCTCAGAATAAATTACTTAATGACTGTGAGGTGTTCTTTGGGAGATGCCACACAAATTGTAGTTACCAAGCAACCCACTCATTATCATCCATCCAATTGTAGTGACTGTGAATGAAGAGAATGGGAGAGATGGACCTATAGTAGGCTGAAAAACATGTAGATGTGAGAACAAATTATCACTTTTTGAATTTTACAATTGGGGGAAAGTCAAAGACGTTTATGGAAGCCTGTTTCTGCACGGAATATCTCTCAGTTGTTTAAATCTCACAATACTGGCTTTTTTACTTGTAACAATTGATTGCTCCAATTGTAACAATTTGAAATAACCATTTGTTTCTGAATGCAATCAGCACTACAACGTTTATGTGGCATAGTAGTAGTTTGAAGTAATGCATAAAATGTTAATGAATATAGGCATGCAAATTTAACTCTGCTTTTATTCGCACATTACATAAGTGATTTTTATTTTTTATTTTTTTTAATGTAATAATGCAGCTAGTTTGTAGCCTAATCATTATGCCATTTTCTGGTTGCCATTTTCTAGGGAAATGCCATTTCTCTAAATGAAATCTTATTATTTACTTTTTATTACTATTTCTTTTTATGAGCACTTCAGATTGATCTCTGACCAGATTTCTTTTTGTATGTATCTTTTATTCAACAATTTATGTTGGTTCATGTACCATTTTCCTTAAATATGCAACTAAAAGGCAAAAGCCCTATTGCATTTTTTTTTAAGTATATACTTAGATCTCATGTCAATGGAAGCCTATTTCTGTCACAGAATAAGAATAGCGACCATTCATTTGTCCATTCATTCAGAAATAAACAAATAAATAAATAAAAACCAAACACAAAACTGCAAGATAAACTCAAAAATCTCAAAAATCTGAGAAAAGGATAACAGAATTTATATTTTTGTTCTCAGAATTGATGCTTTATATATAATGATTCTGTTTACATCTAGCTTCTGTTTTTCTAAGAATTATCCAAGTCCGAATTGTGAGATACAAACAGAATTCTGAAGCAAAAAGTCAGTATTGAGAGAAAAATAGTTGCAACTACCTTGTTGCATACTGAAAGAAAATGGCACATGCAACTGTTGTACAACAGATACACCCTTAAAAATTAAGGTTCATTTTCTACCATCTGACTAAAATGTTCTAAGTCCTGGGTATTTTCAAAACCACAGCTTTTTCTATGCAGTTTAGACATTTGTCCACACACAAATGCAGTATCAGGTCACTGAAAATGAACCTTTTTGAAAACTCCTGTCAGAGTGAAGATTTTCAGAAACTCTGGTTGCAGTGCCGTTGTGTAGCCGGTGAAACCAGAGATTTTGGCTTTTTACTTTGGAGTGCACACTTTTTCAGGTTTTTAATTGGCCAATATGGTTTTACAGTTAGGGTTATATCACCAGCTGTTGATTTGGCAGGTTCTTGACAGCACTTCATAGCGTGTTTTTGTGTTTTCATGTGGATGTTTCATTTGTGGAAAAATGCCCATGTACATGTGGACAAGGCCTTTGTAACTGCCTTTGTAAACATGTTTGATATTTACGGTTTGAGTCTGGGGACACACTGTCTCGGTCAGGAGCAGTTAAATAATCATAATGACACCACACAATAGAGGATATATTTTATTTATTTATTTTGCAACGAGACTCAAATCTGGCCATGCTCCGCCCCAGCTTCCCTTGTTGGTCTCTTTAAAGGGATCATATGATGTGATTTCATGGTTTCCTTTGTCTTTGGACTGTTACAAGCTGTTTGTACATATATAAGATCTGCAAAGTTGCAAAGATTAAAGTCTCAAACCCAACGAGATATTCTTTATAAATGTAAAGACACAGCCACACCTTCCTAAAACGGCTCATTCAAACATGCCCCAACATGTCTACATCATGGTGTGGGAAGAATTGTATAACACCACCCAAATGTATAATGTAAATGACTGTTTCCTGAACCTCCTGGGAGAGTAGCTGTGCACACTATAAAGTGGGGCAATTCAAACGTTGCAAGGACAGTCTGGCACTTCTGACTCACAGCCTGTAAGTACGTTTTCCTAGTTAAAGAATTTGCTACTGGCTATTCAAACACAAGTTTTGAGCAGTGTAGAGCAGTGCTGCTTTTTGATTTCTACCATTACAAATGCAGACATGGTGTTACTTTTACACAATGCGTAAAAAGACAGTATGAGTCATTATAGTCAGTAATTATGTCCTCACTGGATGCAACAAATGCCTCATTTATAATGGCTTTCATTGTTTTTGTCTCGTCGCGCCGGGACACGCGCTTGAGGTATTCGGCCAATCACAACGCACTGAACAGCTGGCTAATCAGAGCACACAGCACTTTTTTTAGAATGATGAGCTCTGTAAATATCAATGTGTTTCAGAAAGGCAGGGAAGAGAGGAGCAACAATAATGTACAGTATGTGGAAAATAATGTGTTTTTGAACCTCAAACTGCATAAACACATTGCATTACACCAAATACACAAAATAATCTTTTTAGCAACATCATATAACCCCTTTAAGCCCTATTCGCATGGGACTAGTTTTCCAGGAAGTGGCATTGCTAGACTAAAAAAATGCTGTGTTATTTATTTATTTATTTCCCAAATGCTGGGTTCAGCTTGTTGGATCATTTTATTGGGTTATTTTTTGGGTTATTTGAATTTACAAATAAATTCAATTTGTTTGTTTTTTTTTGTTTTTTTTTGTCAGTGGGTGTTCTTGCCTTATAATAAATGTTCATCTTTTGATTATTGTTCTTGCCTCTATAATCCTTTGTGTGATTTTTACCAGCCAATTTTAAGCAAGCAATGTAATAATTTTTAAATAATAGTCAAATTAAATAAAATTCAGCATGTTGGGTAAAAACATTGAACCCAACCAGCTGGGTCAAAATAACCCAGCATGTGTTCTGTCCAATATTTACCTAGCACTGGGTTGGCAAATAACCCAAGTTGGGTTGTTTTTAACCCAGCTTTTTTTAGAGTGCAGGACTTCTGGGTGGGTTTGCAATATTATGACACTTGTCTAGATTTCTCTGCTCACTTACGTGGGTTTATTACAAGCAGTCACTTCAATAAAGTCATGTGAAGTTTAGTAAAGTATGTTTTTATAATAAATAAAAAAAATATATTAATACATATTTCATTGCACATATGTGACGTATGATGCATGCAACCACATTGCATCTAAAATACACACCCACCTCTGTAATAAACATGGAGATGTCAGTGTCCCCCTGGTGAAAAAAAACAGCATATGCTGGTAGGTATGTTTTGATGCTGGGATGCTGGTTAGATCCTTGGTCCTTGACCAGCAACATGACCAGCTAAGGACCAGCAAAGGACCAGCATAAACCAGCTAAGGACCAGCTTAAACCAGCATCAAAACCTACCTAACCAGCATCCCAGCATCAAAACATACCTACCGGCATATGCTGATTTTTTCACCAGGGTCTTCCAAATTGGTACATGAAAATCACAGACGTCGAGTGATAAGTATTGAATTAGAAAACGGCCCGAATAGGGCTTTGGTTACTAATGGTTAAACACCTGTTTCTGTTCTAGTTGATTACATCCTCTTCTGTATTTACATTCTACCCTGGTTCTTTGTCCTATATTGTTGTTGTTTGAAGCTTAGTGATTGTGTTTAGTTTGCTCTTGTGTTCTTCAGTGGTCTCTTTGTGGAACATTGATTAAAGGACTTTGTTTTGGACTCCTTTGTTGTGCGCTTTGATTCTACAACAACCCGTGACAATTTCCACTTGAGCTTGGCTCGGCAAAGTTGCTCTTGGCCACGAATTCTCAGAATGGTTGTCTAACCATGCTGAACCACGGATTGGTCACTTAGTTGTTGTCTGACTACTAGTTTTACTCTGTAGCTGGCGAATTGTGCTATTTGAGCAAATTAAATATCTGATCATCCTCCATAACACAGTCTTGTACCATAAATGTAAATACTTACATTACCAAGCCAACAACTGATGCGTTTATATTACAAGCTCACCCCCACAGAGGAAAATTAAACAATATCCATACCAGCTTGGCTGGATCGGGAATAGAACGGTTAAACAGTGAGAAAAGTTTGGCTCGGTGGTGGAAAATGAAGAAACTTGAACATCTGTACACTCTATTTGGTTCCCTAAAAAAACTTTCAGTGAACAGTTCTTACAGAAACCATGTTTTCTTTCTTAAAAAACACTTTAATAATCTAAATAAACATTTGTCAACTATAAAGAACTTTTTGTCCAATGGAAAGGTTCCATGGATATTAAAAGTTCTTAATAGAACCACAGATGCCAATAAAGATCCTTATTGTTCAAGAGTGTAGAACCTCCCACTACACCAAATGTTTGTGTTTATTTTTAAGAGTGTACATACAGAAAATCTGAAGGACTCATAAAAAGCTATATGATTTCATTTAGAAGGGTTCCCTTGAAATGGCAACCAGGACATCACATTAAGCTACAATCTAGCTACATTATTACATAAATAAATCACTTATGCTTAAGGAACATGCAGATAAAAGCAGAATTACATTTGTAGGCCTGTACTCATTAACATGTTTTGCACATTACTTCAGACTACTTCTCCGCCACATAAATGTTGTGGTGCTGATTCCGTTTAGAAATAAATGGTTATTCCAATCACAATGCTTTTTTTTCTTCTTTTTTTAGATACGTGATCATCACAGCAGATGCGACCTGACAGATCTAGATGTTAACTGAAAACAAAGCACGCTCAGAGTGAGAAAATTATACTTTATGTTAGTTGTTTGCTAACTGAGAAATAAAGCCCTGTACGCACCAGTAAGCACACACACAGATTCATGCAGATTCGTTGTGTGCAGATTCGTGAACAGATTCGCCACCTCTCACCTCAGTGCCTGATGCGCTGCCTCTGTTCTTATCTCTATCAATGTGACACAGCTGTAACTCCCCTGCTTGTAAATGCCATGCCTGAATAGAGGCACATATTCAACAAGCTGCTGTATGATTTGGCTATGAAGCTCAAAGTACAAATTTGTTTCTTTCAGTATGCTGTATTACAGCTCCATAACAACTAATGTTACTGGCAATAGAACAGTTGGTCGGACTCTGCTACAAGGATACTGAGATACTTTTAGCACATGTAGTTATGCCTTAGAATTTAAGGACCCAATGAAAAGGTTTGACGAGTGCAGTTTTATTTCCTGTACTGATGAAGGAGGTCTATAATACCAGGAGGAAGTTAGCTGTTAGCATTCCAATTCATTTCAACAACACTTGCTTGGCTAGTGCAGAAGTAGAAGACCACCTGACAGCTTGTATCATTGACAACATCATACAAAAGCCTTTTAAAAAATAAATAAATAAAACAGATAAATGAATAAATGTCAGCCAACATTTAGTAATTATCAAGTAATTATTGGTTGTAGAATATATCAGCATTAGCTAGGGCTCTATCATTTCCACAATGTGGAAAATGCGGAAGGAATCACTGAATCTCGTCATGTCATACAAAAACAGAAAATTAAAGGTCACCACAGCAACCCATCAAAATAAAAGATTGATTTAAATTTAAGAAACTGTGACATAAATACATTACTTACTATAATGATAGCTCGCTACTTACTTACTAATAAAGTTATTGTTAAAACATTATTTTTAAAGAAATACTTAACATAAAAAAAAAAAAATGATTTACCAGAAACATGTAAATGCACAACACAGTTTTTCTGAATAAATGAATGAATGAATGAATGAATAATTTTAACAAAATAAATTAATCAGAGATGCTTTTGATTAGTACAGTTATTTATAAAGTATTGAAATGGAGACACACACACACACACACACACAAATAAATATCTAAAAAAAAAAATAATAAAAAAAAAATAAATAAATAAATAAATATGTTTTAACAAAATAAATTAATCAGAGATGCTTTTGATGAGTAAAATTTTATGAAACTATTGAAATGGAATCCAGAAAAACAAACAAACAAACAAACAAACAAAAAACTGAATTTGGAAGAAAAAAACTGAATAAAAAACTAAACAAAAAATAAAATAGAATAAAATAAAATAAAATAAAATAAAATAAAATAAAATAAAATAAAATAAAATAAAATAAAATAAAATAATTGATTTCATGGGTCACCCTGAAAAATATAAGTCACATTAAAAGACATTAAAAAAAGTCACAATTGTAAGAAAATAAGTCACATTTTGAAATATAAATGCAAAATTATGTTGAAATTGTCAAAGTCGCACTGCAAGAAATAAATAAGAAATAGTTGCGACTAAGATATTGTAAGACATTTCGAGATATAAATACGAAATTGTGTTGAAATACATAAGAAATTAAGAGTCCTACTTAAAGATACAGTATAAAGTCACATAGTGAGAAATATATGAGAAATAAAGTCAAAATTGTAAGATATATGGTTACATTGCATGGAATACATGAGAAAAGCTGCAATAGTAAGAAGATAAAAAGTCACACTAGAAGATGTAAAGTAACATTACAAGACATATGAGGAAAAAGTCCCAGTTTTAATGTATAAAGTTAAATTGTGAACTATAAATGAGAAATAAAGTCAAAATTATAAGATATGAAGTCAAACTGTGAGATATAAATGAGAAATAAAGTCACAGTTGTAATATATAGTCACATTTATG
The DNA here is from genome assembly GCA_012976165.1 of Labeo catla. NCBI lineage: Eukaryota > Metazoa > Chordata > Actinopteri > Cypriniformes > Cyprinidae > Labeo > Labeo catla. The sequence goes on along the minus strand of VONZ01000403.1, from coordinate 509,178 downwards.
CCTAAAGTCACATTATGAGACAAAATCACAATTGTAAGATATACTGTAAAGTAGCACTGCGAGATATAAAGTCACACACTGAGATGAGAATATGAGGAATAAAGTTGCAATTACCTTTATTTATTTATTTTTTTTTTTTCCCACAGAGGAGGAAATGGGCGTCCATTAATTAAAACAACAAACAATGCTAAATTGCATGCTCTGCTCTTACAAACTATGGGCTGTAGATTAATATAAACACAAAGACTAGCAAGAGAAAAGCTAAAGAAGCACATGACTCAGACACTTGTATTGCATAACGATGTTTGTTGACTCATCAGCGTTAGATCCTGTGGACGATTACACATTGTGTGCTCTGCATAGTAGCAATCAAGTCACTGCTACATAAGGGGAGGCGGGTAGGATTAGTTTTACTCTACTCTAAAAGGCTTCTTGTTTGCACTGTTTGAAACTGTGAAAACCGAGGCCAAGCCCAATGAAGCCGTTCTCAAAGTCGTTAATGGTTTTCAAGTCATTCTTACATGCTGGTCAAAGTGCATTACAGGCTTAACGGGTGACACTGCACTTGCAGAACCAAGGTGAAAAGCACAAAAGGGTAAAAAACATCTCCTGCGGCACTCTGGATTGTGTTTTGGTGGACTGCTTTTGTGATCATTCAACAGTGGGTGAGCTGTTTGAGGCCAATAAACCCTGAGTGACTCTTAGCTAAGAGAGGGGGTTATTTTAGCTGTCAAGCATGTGCTTAATCTAGCATTAAATCATATGATCGGCATTAAGTAACCAGGCCAGACAGGGTATGACTGAAGAACAGCTGGGGCAGACTTTCTCTTTACCTCTCTCAATCCTGTTCCCACTCGATTATTGTTTCTATGACACTACTCCTCATGTTCTGTGAACATACATGTTGCTAAACCCTATTTAAATTGACTTTCTCTCTAAATGTTCCATTTGTCATCATTAAAAAGCTTTACATTATGACTAAACAGGGATATTTCCAAACATACTGTAGGTGACTGGCACTGCCTTGCACACAGTTGTCAGACAAACACACACCATTTCTCCTTTCCAGTCAAATCACTATATAAAATGCAACAAAATTGGCAACTGCTATATGGGCAACTGACATGATGACACTTTTTGTTGCCTAAATATATTAAAAAATGCTTTAAAAATACAATTCATACATTGGTACACCTTGGTCTCAGACTCCTCGGAAACACAGCCGTGCCTATATATAGCAATATCACATGACTATGAGTGCTATATTGCATTTATAGCAGTTGAGTAAACAGTATAAATAGTGTGTAAACAACCAACACAAAAACAGAATTATTTATAAAATTATAGTGAACGTCCACCTTGACACTCCCTTTAAGAAATACTGCAAGCGGGGTGATACAAACGATGAAACGGTTGGAGTTTCGATATCACTAGAATATCACACTACTCTCAGCCAACCAGTTTCGAGGACCAGAAGGAACTATATGTATACTGGCACAGCTGTGCTTCAGCCTTAGACACAAAAAAACAATATTATTTATAAAATTATAGTGGATTTGGGCATCCACCACGACATTCACTGTGAGAAATACCACAAACAGAGTGATACAAATGATGAAACAGTTTGAGTTCTGATAACGCTAGAATATCACACTCCTCTCAGCCAATCAGATTTGAGGACCAGAATGAACTGTATGTATAGCAGCACAGCTGTAATTCAGTCGTAGAAAAACACTATTATTTATACAACTGTAGTGGATTTTGGCATCCACCATGACACTTACTGTAAGAAATATCTCAGACGGAGTAATACAAACGATGAAATAGTTGGAGTTAAGATATCGCTAGAATATCACACTCCTCTCAGCCAATCAGTTTCAAGGACCAGAAAGAACTATATGTATACTGGCACAGCTGTGATTCGGCCGTAGACACAAAAAACAATATTATTTATAAAATTATAGTGGATTTGGGCATCCACCATGACACCCACTTTGAGAAAGATTCAGATTTGAGGATCAGAAAGAACCAGATGCATATTAGCACAGGTGTAATTCATCCGTAGGCACAAAAAACACTATTATTTATAAATTCATAGTGTATTTAGGCATCCAACATGACATTCGTTGTAAGAAATACCACAATTGGAGTGATACAAACAATGAAACTCTCGGCCAATCAGATTCAAGGACCAGAGAGAACTGTATAACTTTTTGTCAACCAAATCTAAGTCATATGATATGGTCATCAAAGCCATGTGATGTGAAGTTCAACATTTTGAATACTGTACCTCATTTTTAGTTAAATAGAGTTTGTTCGACATGATCTTGTATTAGCAGTAGTAGTAGTAGTAGTAGTACTAGTAGTAGTAGTATTCATGTTTCACTTCATTATTCACTTATTATTATCTGAAATTACATATGAAAACTTTAGTCTGTCAAATTGAGTCATGTGGTGCAACCAATATGCAGGAAAAAAATGATGTCACAGTGAAGACTTCAGACCTTTACCTCTGTGTCAGTATCAGTAACTAGCTTAAAATATCACATAATTTCACCTTTATATGACAATACAATGTCATGTGGTGCGACTCCCCAGATTTTTATTAATTAAAAATTCATGACTTTATATACAAATCAATATTTATTTATTTATTTATTTATTTATTTATTTATTTAGTTAGTTAGTTAGTTAGTTATTTAGTTAGTTAGTACAGTCACATGTATTCAAAATGTAAGAAAAACACTTTTTGTTTGGTGGTTATACCACATGACACAAATTAACACTTTTCCTGAAGACAGTATAAAACTTTATAAAAAGTATAAAAAGATATTTCATTCTTAGATACTCTTATTTGTCAATGACCCATACACATCTACTGACAAACAAAAGTTTTTTTTTTGTTTTTTTTTTAATTCCTTTAGCCTATTTAAAAATAGTCTGACAAATGAGATTCAAACTCGTAACTTCCAGCATTTCAGGCAAGAAATATCCCTCTGAGCCACATCAGCTCAGGCTCAGGTAGGGGGTCGAGCCCTTTTACTGTCGAGACTCTAGAACGTGTCGTTGTTTTGCCTAGATTATGCCAGTAATCTGCTGTGAACCCTTTGTAGAAATGCTGATCCGCCCTAGAGTGTAATCCTCCAGACGAATACCCAGAATGCCCACAAAACACACATACACACACAATCACCCGCAATCATCAGCGTTATCACCTTCAACAAATCCACAGCTCAAGAGACGAGCCCCCATATGTAAGCCAGAGCAGCACATCTGTATGCACATGGTCAGAAAAAGCACTGGAACAGACGCAAAAGCCGTCCCGCCGGATGTCTATACGGATCCCATAATCTGACCCGCCGCACCCGCAAATGAGAACAGGCAGATGGCCACTGAGAACATTTCTATTTATACTGTATGGCTTGGAAAGAAGCAGAGCTGAGCTGAGCTGAACAGAGAGACAGAAAGATAATGCCGGAGACAGCAAGAGAGAGACGGAGGAAGGTGTAGTCGAAGGTCACGGATGATTGACTCCATCACCACTGAAGGTGCAGCTGGAGACGACTGTGTCAAGAGACAATGCTGATAAACACACTTCTCCCCGCAGTTACACGCCAACCAGTAAAACACGGCGGAGATAAAATCCATTTCAGAATGCTCTGTTTTTTGGGTTTACAATATCTCACAGTGTATGACAACTACTCACACATCTCAATGAGCTGGGAAAGGATGAATACAAAAAATCAACAGGAAGCTGAGTCAACTCTAAGAATGCACCCTGCTTTTTTAAAAAGGTGAAGGCAAACTGGGTGTTTTCCGTGCAGCCAGTAGCACCAAAGGGAACTGCGAAAATGGTGCAATTTCAAAACAAGTTTTCCAAACATTTTCCAAAGCCCTTCTGTCCATCATGACAAAAGGGCGCCCTAGGCGAAATGTTGCCTCCATCAGAGTCTGCCAGTTTCTGCCTCAGAGTAAAACAAAAAAAAAACTAAAACAGATAATTGGGAGATTGATTTCAAATTAAGACTTTATCACCTAATGTGAGATATGATATCACACTTAAGCATGTGAAATTTCCATGGACACTGCATCTTTTTAAAATATAAACACAAACCTGAAAGACCTTCATTCATCTTTGGAAAACAAATTCAGATTTTTTTTTTTTTTTTGATGTAAAAATTCAAATGAATATTAAAATGAAGAATAACAAGGGCTCTGACAAAAACTTTCTTTAAATGCTTTTAAATTATTTTATCTGCAAATCGGTTTTGAAAATAACCGATACCGATAACCATAAAAATGCTTAATATCGGCACCGATAAACGGTCGATCCCTATTTCTGACCCTGCATACCCTTACCAAAAACAATTATACTTCAAGTTTATTTTATTAAGTATACTTAAGTAAAGTTCAAGTATATAATTAAGTTTAACTTTATGTAGTAAGTATACAAATGTCAGTGTACTAGTAGTATACCTGTAAATGTACTATTTTAAAACTCTTCGGGACTAATTTTGGCCAACTTTCTATATAAAAGTTGTATAATTTATATATACTAGAAAGTGGGCCAATTTATTTAAGTTTACTTTAAGTATAACAGTAGTAAAGTTTGAGTACTATACTGGTTTCGAACTGTTTTAGTTTGTACAGTAACTATACTAAAAGTGAACTTATAGGTATACTGATAGTTTACTAATTAAATACTTTTTTACACTTTAAAGCATTTTTAGTACACTTTAAAGCACAGTTTCAGTAAAGTACTAGTTTAGTAGTTTTACACTGGAATTATACTGGTAAGTTTGCTTTATTTGAACTTTACATTATACTTTAAGTATACTACTATGTCCCTATTAAGTATAAATTTTTATATATTTTGTTATATGAATATCTGAACATACAAAATATCAAAAGAAAGAACAGGGTAGGTAGGGGGCGTATAATAGCACCCCCTACCATAACAACAAAAACATGGATTCTCAGAGAACAATATTGCTCAAATATATTTAGAATTTTTTGAAGTATAGGTCAAAATGTCATTTTAAGTATATTTTTGAGAAGCATATAAAGCACATTTCTGAGAAGTACATAAAAAGTAGACAAAACGTATACTTTCCTATTTTACGTTTAAACTAAGTATACTAATAGCATACTTGAATAAATATCTATTTCATAAGGGTAGTCAGCAACACAACTACCATGTTCAAGGCCCAGAATGGTAGTAAGGCTTTCTATAGATGTATCTCTCATGTCTCTGTGTTGAGTATTCGCTGAGTTTTAGTTCATTTTAGTGACGCATTTCTTAATGATGATCACAGAGAACAACGCGGCAGACTGCATACCCTGTTTGTTTTCTTTATTTCACAAAACCACAGAGTGTTGGTGTTATTATGAGTGTACACAAATAAAAGTAGATTCCTTACAGATTCGACTGATGTATTGCTCTTTCCTGTACGATCAAAGATGACGGAGTAATTGAAGTTCTTTTTGGCGTTATCAGAAAAACTGCCACAAACCGGGCCGGCACAATTTTCGACCCCAGAGGGTTAAAATAGTCCATGTAACATCAGTGGTTCAACCTTAATTTTATAAAGCTATGAGAATGCTTTCTGTGCACAAAAAAGCAAAAATAATGACTTTATTCAACATTTATTTGTTCCAGTAGAGAAGCCAGACAACCAAGATGGATGTGTCTATTGTTAGCAATAGTAGTTAATTAAAAACACATAAAAAGCAATATTTTACAGATAACGCCATAGGGTCATGTCCACAGACAGAGGTTGGATAGTATTGTGTGCACCACTGAGTTTATTGAGACACAGACAAACAGAAGTGCTAGTAAACAATATACTGATTCACTGAGCAGCCATATTTGATTCTTAAGTTGCAGTTGTTGTGATTCCTCCAAGATTCCGTGTCGGAACTCCAACTTATGATGGCGTTCCAGTTAAAAGTTACTGGGAACTCAGAATGAGCAACTTTTCATTCACTGAGTAGCCATATTTGATTCTTAAGTTGGAATTGTTGCGATTCCTCCAAGATTCCGTGTCGGAACTCCGACTTATGATGGCGTTCCAGTTAAAAGTTACTGAGAACTCAGAATGAGCAACTTTTCATTCACTGAGCAGCCATATTTGATTCTGAAGTTGGAGTTGTTGCGATTCCTCAGAGATTTCGTGTCGGAACTCCAACTTATGATGCGCAGTTAAAAGTTACTGAGAACTCAGAATGAGCAACTTTTCATTCACTGAGCAGCCATATTTGATTCTGAAGTTGGAGTTGTTGCAATTCCTCCAAGATTCCGTGTCGAACTCCGACTTATGATGGCGTTCCAGTTAAAAGTTACTGAGAACTCAGAATGAGCAACTTTTCATTCACTGAGCAGCCATATTTGATTCTGAAGTTGGAGTTGTTGAGATTCCCAAGATTCTATATGGAACTCCGACTTATGATAGCGTTCCAGTTAAAAATTACTGGGAACTCAGAATGAGCAACTTTTCATTCACTGAGCAGCCATATTTGATTCTGAAGTTGAGTTGTTGCGATTCCTCCAAGATTCCGTGTCGGAACTCCGACTTATGATGGCGTTTCAGTTAAAAGTTACTGAGAACTCAGAATGAGCAAATTTTCATTCACTGAGCAGCCATATTTGATTCTGAAGTTGGAGTTGTTGCGATTCCTCCAAGATTCTGTGTCAGAACTCCGACTTATGATGGCGTTCCAGTTAAAAGTTGGTGATGGAAACACCACAGAGAAATCAATAAGAATTGTAGAATAAGAGAAAGTATTCAGTGGTTTAAATGCTTAACCGTCACTTCAAACGCCATATCTTATATTTAAAAAAAAAGGCCCTTTAAAATTTTGGTCTGATAAGGGGAAAGTAACTCAAAGATAAGAATGTCACACTTTGAACAAAAAAAATATATATCCCATCCTATAGATTCAAATCCTACTATCTCAAGCCACTGAGTCACTTAAAGCCTCTCGGCTCCAGAGGCACCATATGATTGGTTACTCTCGAAACGCAGATAAAAAGAAGAGTTAGAGAACTCAACTTTATGTCTGGGTTTCTTAAGGATACGGATATGAGAAGACAAGTTTTCTTTGGTTTAGACTATAGTGAGAACTAGAAATGTCTAGTTTCTGAATATCAACTTTGATGGGGTGACACTGACACCAAACAGAAATAATAGGGCACACAATCTGTGATGAATGCAATTTGCGCACCTCAAATCCTAAGATTAACATGAATAGTTCTCAATAAAATGGTTTGACTACGCCACACATCTGAATAAATGCCATCATTCGATGAGGAACTGCTAGGTCCCCATCTCCACTATTTTCCCATGCCAACATCAATCTCTTCATTTGAGGGCATTTAACTGCTGATCAGCCCTGAAGAAGAAAGCAGAGCGTTCACTCAGACTTAAGCATCGGTCAGACAGTGGTGAACGCGATTGTGCCGGGACCCCGTCATAAAGTGATTTTCACTGAGCCAAGGAAAGAAGAAGACAGACTGTAGGGATCGGTCATCCTTGAAAGGCCAAATAGGAAGTGATGGTTTCCCACCGTGCTGGATCTGTTTCTCTGCAGGAACCCCAGAATGGATTAGTAAAGGCTTTGGCTGTGGTTTGACTGGCTGTAACCATAGATCAATAGAGGGCTTTGGAGCGCAGGACAAATACATAAAGTGCACTTAAGCAGACCTTAATTATACCAACAGACACAATGTTGAGGGTACTATATAGAGTGACTGGATTTTGAACTGAGTGAGCCAAATGCTGCATTTTCTGGGTCATATTTCACATAATTATTATTTAAAGAACATTTGAAATTTAAAACTGCTTACAGAGGGGAAAACTGACTAGATCAAACACTATCAACATGCATTTTTAATGTATTACACACTAAGGAACTTTTGTTTTTTGTTTTTTTACAGTTCTGGCTTTTGGAATAATGTGACTGTGCATACTTTACATTCTTGGTATAACAAGTGACATTAAAATCCAGGGTGCAAATTTAATATTCGTTGAGTACAAATAAACAAGAAATAAATAAAGAAGTCAAATTACCAACCAGCACTTTTAGAAATTACATGCTTTAGAACTCAGCGTAAAAATGACAGGAGATACTGGTCTACTAAAGCTCAGTGGCTGTCACACATCTTCTGACGAGGCCGAAAGCAAGACATTTTTCTTCCATTAAAGAGTAAAATGTTGTAAACATCAGGAAGTAAGCAACCAAACCTAAAATATGAGGAATAAAATCAAACTGGTTGGTATGTCTGCTGCAAATATATGAGTAAAAGAGCAAAACATGACAATAATTATTGTTTACTACATAAACAATAATTTGGATAATTAATCATATATAATCATAATTAATTTTACTCCAAATAAAAATAATATAATATATATTTTTTAAATGATTAAAATGATATCATATTATATATTATAATATACTATATTAAATAAAATCATAAATATACAAAAAAAAAATAGCAAAATAATTACATAGTGATTACATTACATAGTATATTATATATATACATATATATATACACACACACACACACACACACACACACAACATATCGAATGAATGAATAAATGAATGAATGAACAGTCGTTTGGATGAATAATCATATATAATCATATTCAATTATATAATATAATCATATTCAATAATCAATTATTAGATTATAAATCATAAAATAAGTAATATAAATGATACAAAATAATTACATAGTAAAAAAAAGGACAATTATTGGGTGTATAATCAGTCTTATATAATATTAACTCATTTATTAAGGATGAAATTAACAATTATTCAGATTATAAATTATCATATATAATATCAATTAATTTTATTTAGGATTAAAAAAATTAATTATATTAGAATGATATGAAATATATAATTAATTATTAAAACTATATTATTGTATTATATATATATATATATATATATATATATATATGTTTTATTTGAAATTTAATTATTATTGTTCTTGTTATTGTTATTATTTATTATTATTATTATTATTATTATTATTATTATTATTATTATTATTATTATTATTATTTGTATTATTAATAATAATTTTTAACCATAATAAATGATATAAACTATAAACTAAAATATAATTAGTTATTACAATTATTAGATTATAAATGATAAAATAACTAATATAAATAATACAAAATAATTACATAAAGACACAATTAACAATTATTGGGTTTATAATTAATCATATATAATTGTAATTTGTTTTATTTAGAATGAAAATAATTAATTACATTAGAATGATAGAAAATAAATATATAATTAATGATTAAAACTATATTATAATTAAGATTATAAATACAAAAGAAAATAACAGCAATATATTTAGTGACAAAACGAAAAAAAAAAATCATATATAATAACAATTTGTTTAATTTAGAATGCACAAAACAAAACATAATAATTACAGATTATATTGAAATTATATGAATATATTTTAGATTTAAAACACTTATTGGCTGGGTAAATACAAATGAATGAATGAATGAATAAATGAATGAATGAATGACTAAGGCCGGCGAATTTTTTCTATTCACCTGCCATTGGTTGGCATGACTAAACGCTTATTTTGGATCCTGATTACAACTGGTTTTATACAAAAAGTAGCTGCCAAATCCTTGTATTATTCCAAATGTGAGTCCTCCAGTGAGAGCGCTGGTAACTGCATACTGTGAAAGCTCCTGTTCTTAAGCCCTTTTTGGACAGGACTAGTTTTCCCTGAGGAGGTCAGGTTAATTTGTGTTTCACAGACATACTTTGCGATTTTAATCCTCTGAAATCAAACGTCTGTGTTTTGCCCCACACAAAAACCACAAAATAGCAAATTACCTACTGTTTTGCGGCTAACTCAAGGGATCCTCTGAGAAATCTAATCCGGTCCGGATAGGGATGTCTGCGGAACGACACGCCGCTCCTCCTCATTTATTTTGACCTTCAGCGAATACAGTAACAAAAGTTAAATTTCTCATCGCGCCGCCTGCTGCACCTTCATTATGGATTTCAACCTTTTTGCCAGCTTTCTGAGGGAAAGTAACAGTTGGCGGTTCAAGTGCTACTGGCATCCGCTCCGACGTAAAGGGAAAATTAAATCAAGCAGAGTCCTATCGCTGACTCATATTTTTTTTACAATAAAACAAGCCCAACGAAGAATAGGATTTGCAGCGGGTTGTTGCTAATACCGAAGATAAACACATTAGGGCTCAAAAGCTTTACTAGCCTCCTCAGGTCCAACAGAGAGCCATTGATTTTGCTGAGGTGTGAAATGTTTAAGCAGAATATTGATGTGCTTCGCAGCATAATGGGAGAACAGGCCCGACCTTCACCATCCTTTACTCCGCTTCACTCCCCGCCGTTTTTATAGCCTCGCCTCCGTTGCGCTGTCCGCGATGTGTATCTGCGTTGGCTTCCAGACCAGATCAACTGGAAAATTACACGTCTGGCCGTTTAAGCTCCGCTGGCGAAAGTCTGTTGTTGGGCATCAACTCAAAAGTGGCGAGAGTTCATTTAGAGCGGTCGCCGGGCACGTTAAGCGTCGAAGAGAGGGAGTGGGAAGAGTAATAGGTAATAGAAGAGCAACACACAGGCTAATACATCGGCGCAATTAGCCGCAAGTCGAGGCAGCTGTGGCGTGACGGAGGCCTGAGGGTAATTGCAGACCCCACTCATCACTGCCTCTCGTTAATACCGAACTCTACACCCCTGGGAGAGAGAAAAAGAGAGGGACTTCCTCTTCCTTTCCCTCGGCCCGCTCTCTACTTCCATTCCAATCATGCCTGAGCACCACTCTGCTTCATGGTGAGCCCACTCTCTGTCTTTCTCTCTGGAGATTGAAGTGTGCACCCTGGTCCTACCACATGCTGAAAAAATATGACAGTCTGTTTGAAAAGCCTGGGATGGAGTGTTCAATCTTGAGCGGAATATAAGGCCTCGTCTGCATATTTGGTGAGCGGCGCGGCTCATGATGGATGACAGGAGGGGAGGGAAAAGGAGGGAATCTGAAATATTCCACTCAGTGGCTCTTATGGAATTACGGCAACAAACGATGGTTAAATTACATTTTGCTACACTGTGAAACCAGTAACGCTGACTACCAGAAAACTATTACACTTGATGTGGAAATCAAGCTAAAAAAAGAGTATCTGGAAAATAATAAAATAAAATAAAATAAAATAAAATACACTTGATGTGGCAATCAAGCTAAAATAAGTATCTGGATAAAGTAAAATTATAAAATAAAATACTATTAAACTTGTGTAAATCAAGCTAAAAAAGAGTATCTGGATAAAATAAAATAAAATACTATTAAACTTGATGCAGAAATCATACTAAAAAGAGTATCTGGATAAAATAAAATAAAATAAAATAAAATAAAATAAAATAAAATAAAATAAAATAAAATAAAATAAAATAAAATAAAATACTATTAAACTTGATGTGGCAATCAAGCTAAAATAAGTATCTGGATAAAATAAAATAAAATAAAATAAAATACTATTAAACAATGTGGAAATCAAGCTAAAAAAAGTATCTAGATAAAATAAAATATAAAATAAAATAAAATAAAATAAAATAAAAACAATGTGGAAATCAAGCTAAAATAAGTGTATCTGGATAAAATA